>ML675636.1:28127-52563 GCA_007922155.1 Mesoclemmys tuberculata | reverse complement strand
TTTCTTTCTTTCTTTCTTTCTTTCTTTCTTTCTTTCTTTCTTTCTTTCTTTCTGTTGAGAAGCAGCTCCCCTGTCAGCAGTGGAACCCATGACAATGATGTGCCATGGAAGATGACAAAAGCCAAGGAAGAGATGCACCGAATATACAAAGGAAAGAGGTAAAGCTTCACAGCGTCCCTCCTGGGCAAAGGAGATTATGAGCTGGGGAGGGGGGAAAGTTTGATTGGTCCTTGCGGGTCATAGAGAGATTGGAAAGGAAGGCATAAGTTACATTCACGCTTCATCAGGAAGTAGGTGATGAGGAAGATAAGGCTGCTGAGGGCGAAGAATAAACCACCCCCCGGCCAACTCCTGGGACCAGGCAACTGCGGGGGCTGTGCAGAGAGGAAACTGGCAAAGATGGGTCAATGCACTACTCAGCCCATGTGTGTGTGTGTGGTGGGGGGGACACAGAAATGGAAGAGCCAAGGTATGAAAAAAAATACGGAATAATTGTTCGGGGCCCCTCGAATGCAATAATACCAAACAACACAACGTCATAGACAGTAATATACAAATACAAAACAACAACACAACGTCATTGGTGCTTTGCAGGCACGGCTGCAAAATATCTCCAGCGTAATTGCCCTGTGCTTCCAATTTTTTTGTTGTTCTTGCAGTTTGCAAACTTTCTCCTTTCATTTTTCTTTCCTGCATTTTTCAGACTTGCTGTCCCTCCACTTTAAAACTTTCTTTTTCTCATTTTCCCCTCCTGCAGTTTAGAAACTCTCCCCGTGACCTTTTTGCCTTCCTTGCTCACCGGGCAAGAATCCACCTTCTTCAGCACATTGTTTGAGAGGGGCTCAGCCAGATGTTACTAACCTTTATTTAAAATGTGAGTTTGTAGTGCCCCTGCCTGGAGTTATAGGGGGTGTAACCATACTCCATATAATAGTCTAGACACTGACTTTAAACAAGACTGAAACTGACACTTTCAACCTAATTTCCCAGTATCACCAGCCACAAGGGTGGAAATGTACTATTGCCTTTATGAATGAAGGCTGAAATTATCCCTTGACTCCAGCAGCTGGGGCTTTAAGGAAAATAATAATGAGACTTATGGCAGAACTGTGACAGCTGGCAATACAGCTTTCACGTCTCTTTAAAGGCTAGTTACTTTGCAGAAAGCTCTTAAACACAGCACGAAAGTGTTGCAATTCTCACAGGAGAATATTTCAAATCAAACACCCAAGAAAATCCCACGTTTTAAAGGTGAAAGGAAAAAGAATCAAGTCTTCTGAGGTGTATCCGGGCTACTGCAGGTAGGAAAGGAAAATAAACAGGTCCTGGAGCTGTGGGCAGCTCTTCCTCTTCAAAAAAAAATTGGAAAGTCAAATCTTCCAGTCCTAAATCAGGTAAAACTATTGCCGTCAGCAGCCCCACACAGAGATATCTCACCTCTCCTTCTTTTCTGAATGTAACTAAAGCTCACAGCAGGACTTGGCTGTGTTTCTTCTGAGTCCCCGCTGTTCTCTCTTCAGGGGAATTCCCGTCTACAGACTCATCTTGATTTCCAGATCCTCAATCTAGCCCCCAACCCTGTCTTATCCTAACCCCCCTGCCCCTGCGTGTAGACAAAATACTGGGCGCAGCCCCTGTCCTCTGCAGAACTGCAGGATGCTGAGGTGCTAGGATGTATGCCCCATGATCAGAACTCCAGAAAAAACTCCAGAGGGGGTGGGGGGAGAACTCCAGTAAAAAACTCCTTTCCCTCCCCCCCCCAACTGACACCTCTGCAAGACCAAGGAAGCAGAGATGTACCCTTCACTTGAACTGAGATGGGGAAGGCTTTTCTCAGAGCGCGTCTCTTGCCTCCCTCCAAGACTACCAGAAAGGGACAGGCCACATCCTCTACACTGCTGGAGAAGATGGTCTAGAGTACCCAAGTACTGAACAAGTCAAGCTGTATCTCCTTGGAGTATCATGTGATAACAGCTGAGTGTTGTAAAACACCAGTGAAGAAAACGTGTTAAGTTATAAAAACCCGGTTAAAAGCAATCAGATACCACCATGGAGCACCTGCTCTGTCATTTAATATCTGCAGTGTTGTAGCTGTGTGGGGCCCAGGCAATCAGAGAGACAAGGTGGGTGAAGCGAGGTCTTTGACTGGACCAGGTGCTGCTCACAATGGAAGCGAGTTTTTGAGTGCACACAGAGCTGAAGTAGAGCTCTGTGTAGCTCGAACGCTTGTCACTTTCAACAGTAGAAGTGGGTCCAAGATATTACCCCACCCATCTTGACTCTCATAGTTTAGCAGTGTCTTCAAGTTGGACTTCCCACCTATCAGAGGCCAGGTCGTTTTGCCCAGTTGCACCAATAACTTGTGTTTGACTCAAGAGTCTCCCAGGAAGGTGTCCAGGCTGGATCTGAAGACATCAAGACATGAAGAATCTATCACTTCCCCTGAGAATTTGTCCCACCAGTTAATCACCCTCATGGTGAGAGATTTGCACCTATTTTCTATTTTTGATTGCATCCGGTTTCCTCTTCCAGCCACTGGTTCTCATGTGGTCTTTTCCCACTTGATTAACGTGCACTTTTCATAGTGACTTCCAGTCTGTGGCTGAAAATAGTGTCAGGCCTAGACCAGATCCTCATGGGACCTTACTAGACACCTTCTTTCATGGATGATTTCCCATTGAGGCTTCCTAGCTAAAAGTCTGTCAATCAGCCATTCCTTAGTCATCTAACATGTGCTCTATAGATGTTACATATTAAGAATGCTTTTAATCAGAAAGGGAGGTGGGGCCAAGTCAAACACCACACAAAAGTCTGTGTCTCTGCCATCTACGAAGCTCCTGTTATGAACCAAACTTGTGATCTCATCAGTGAATTAAATCAGGTTTGCTGGTCAAGACCGATTTTCCGTAAAAATCAAATTCACTGGGCTGTTGGGGGCTTGATGGGGAATGACCCATCCACCTATCTCCACCCTTTAGCTCCTCTTACATTCTTGGCTCCTAGATGGACCACCTCTTTCAGTTGTATGTCTTTAACCTGTGTAAGGCAGAGGTAAAACTTCATCATAGAATGATAGATTGGGAGGGACCTCATGAGGTCATCTAGTCCAACCTTCTGCTCAAATCAGGACCAATCCCAACTAAATCATCCCAGGCAGAGCTTTGCCAAGCTTGGCCTTAAAAGCCTGTAGGTAAAAACCCTAGGCAACCCAGTACAGTGCTTCACCATCCCCCTGGAGATGGGATGTTTTCCCAACATCCAACCTAGACCTCCTCCACTGCAACTTGAGACCATTGCTCCTAGTTCTGTCATCTGCCACCACTGAGAACAGCCTAGCTCTATCCTCCCTGGAACTCTCCTTCGGGTAGTTGAAGGCTGGTATAAAATCCCTCCCCCCCTTCTCTTCTGCAGACTAAACAAGTCCATTTCCCTCAGACTCTCCTCATAAGTCATGTGCTCTAGGCCCCTGATCATTTTTATTGCCCTCCGCTGGGTGCTCTCCAGTTTGTCCACACCCTTCCTGTAGTGGGGGGCCTAAAACTGGACACAGGACTCCAGATGTGGCCTCACCAGTGCCGAATAGAGGGGAATAATCACTTCACTCCATCTGCCGAAAATGCTCCTACTAACCTGGAATACAGAGTCCAATTCTGGTTTGAGAAAGAGGAATTCCAACTGGACCAGGGGCCGAAAAGGGCCACTGGAATGGGGAGAAAATCTGTGGACATGTCACCGCAGCAGGCCGCTCCCAGAAGAGCTGATCCAGGGCTTCCCAGGTCACCAAATCCAGCCACTTAAAATCTAGGCCATTAAGTGGGATGTTTTCCTAGCAAAATCTGTCCTAACTCAAACAGGGACTGATCCCGGCTGGATCCAGTTTCTCATAAGATCAGGCCCCCCTGGCAGCTTGTCCTGAGAGATGGAAGGAACATCCGGGGCTTGATCTGTACCCCAGATGTAATTCCAAAATGTTCATTGCCTCACCTCGCTGTGGCTTTTGTTTTCTCCTCCATCCCCGGTATCTGCTGCTTTCCTTCCCTTCTCCCCCTCAATGGACATTCAGCATGAATGACACAACTGTCTGTGTCCACATGATCCTGCCTGCCACGTGTATGTGGATTTATCTCGGCCTGCCACGTCTTCACTCCCAGTCCCAGAGAAGGTGATTTTCAGCACCTCTACATCGCTCGCCCCGAGATCACTGGCGCGGCACTAGAGACCTTACGCATGGTTCTTCGGCGAACCCCTGGGCACCCATAGCCAGTTGGCTTAACAAGGGATTAGGCCATAGCATGGGCACCACACGAGGGGAAGGAGAAGGTTTCATGGATCATCAGCCATGGGTGAAAACAGGGTGTGGAAATTAGTGAAAAAACACCACAAAAAAGCAGAGAGAAAGCCGTGGTTATCATCAATCCACCGGCAGCAAGATGGGGCTGATACCGCCAGCATACTGAGCTAGTCAGGGATCGCAGGGTAATAATAACAGTGTTTGCCCATCTCCCGACCCTGCCGGTGTCAGAGGGTGGCTGAGATGTTTCCCCCTGTGAAAATGACGGCACCACAAATCAGCAGAGGGGAAACCGAGGCACAGCCACAGCAAGTGACTGGAATAGAAGCCAGGAGTCCTGGCACTCAGCCCCAATCCACAGACCCCCGCTTCCCTGTCAGTGCTGCAGATGGAACCCAGGAGTCCTGGCACCCGGCCCTCCTCTGCTCTAATCCACTAGTCCCCACTCCCCAGCCAGAGTTTGGGATACAACACCTGGATCCTGTTTTTTCAACCCCTGTTTTAACCCAGTAATCTCATATCTCCCTCCACAATCAGGGATAGAACCCCAGTGGTCCTGGCTTCAAGCCTTCTCCCCACCCCAGTCTGACGACCAGACCCCACTCCTCTCCCAGAGCTGGAAAGAGAACCCAGGAGTCCTGGAGCCCACACCTCCCCCTAGCTCTAACTACGGGACATCACTTCTTTCCTCAAGCTGGGGATGGACCAGAGAGGCCATGACAGTGTCACCTCCAGCCGGGCATTTAGGGAGACGGGGAGGGGGGAGAGGAAGGAATTTTGGTGTCAGGTTTGGTGACCTTAGCATCGCTGAGAGACAGGGACTGTAGCAGGTGGGTGTCAGTGACTGGTCCCGACCCGTTGTGGGTTGCTTCTTTCTCTGACCCTCAAGCTCCGGGGTCAAGTGGCTGTTTTCTGCTCCACTGAGTGGCTCAGCAATTGGTGGAAACTCCTGGCCCCAGCCCAGCTCAACCAAGTAAGGAGTTGCTGTTTGTGGTTCAAGGGAGACTCACCCTCCAGCTTCAGCACTGCAGGGTGAAAGACACACACCGTGTGGAGGACAAAATAACTACATCGAAGGAAATGAGAACAGACAGGGCTAAAAGCGTTTCACTTAAAAGCTAGAGCGGGGGAGCAGAATATGTACAGGGATTTTCTCCGCCTTGCATGTACACGGAAAACAAAGTTTTGAGGAATCTAGACTCTCTTTCTTCAGTCACCTTTTTCTTTCCTTCCTTCAGCCACCTCTGTATATCTTTCTTTCTTTCTTTCTTTCTTTCTTTCTTTCTTTCTTTCTTTCTTTCTTTCTTTCTTCAAAACACACCCAGCTGGTTTCTCCCAGCTTTGGAGCAGGAAAAGGGGCACACAATAATCTGGTTGGCTGGTAATATTTCAGAAGCAGAGAATTCTCAGCTGAACCCACTTGAGCCCCAGAACTCGCTGGGCATCTGTGAGCAGGGAAGAAACAGTCAGATTCAGTGGCCGAGCCTTCACATCTCATCCTGGTACTCATTCTTCCCATCCGACTGGGAAGCGGGGCTGGAGTCCTCATTCCCCTTGGAGGGCGCAGAATGACCCAACTGGTTGGTGGCCAATTGAAATGGGGCTGAGAAAATGTTTGTTTGAGTTGGGTCAGGGTCTTTTTTGTGCTTGTCCAGGTAACCTGAGAATGAGAAAAGCACGTGATGATGCTCAGATCACTAACAAAGAAAGAAAGAAAGAAAGAAAGAAAGAAAGAAAGAAAGAAGGGGGGCACAATTTGATGGGAGATCTTTTTGGAGCAAGCGAAGTGCTGAAGCAAGTAGGGGGTGCCTGGGGAGGCTCATCAGTCAAGCAGGGAAATCAGCAACACAGAGGCTCAGCGGGCTCCTCCCCAGAGACGGTTGCATCTCAGCAGCTTGTGCCCCAAGGTTGGAAGAGGAGCTGTAACTATCATTGGCGGGCAGAGGCTAGGCTCAGTGTAGCTGCCAGCTGAAGCCATTCTCCCAGGGCAGAGGCAGGAGGAGAAATTTCAGAATTTGTTTGTTTCAGGTACACTGAGCTCCTGAGAAAACGAGGGAGGAGAGGAGGGAAATGTGCCTCTACCTTGGGCCCGAGACAATTACCTTTTCTCTTCATGCAGAGATGGGTGATGAGGAAGATAAGGCCGTTAATGGTGAAGAAGGAGGCACCCACAGCCAGCTGCCGGGGCCAGAAACTTCTACGGGCTGCAAAAACAGGCAAACAGCTAAAGAAACAATATTGTGGCTGGACGGTGCGTGTGTCACGGCTGCCTCCTGCTGAAAGGACAGAGACCAGCACACTGTGTGTGTGTGTGTGTGTGTGTGTGGTGTGCTGCCTCCTGCTGGAGGCAATGAAAACTAGTGTGTGTGTGCGTTCGTGTGTGTGTGTCTGTCTGTCTGTCTGCTGCCTCCTGCAGGAGAGAATGAAACCAGCACAGTGTGTTTGTGGTGTGCTGCCGACTGCTGCAGGCAATGAAAACTGGTGTGTGTGTGCATTTTTCCCGGATAATCCTGGCTAAAGACCATGAAAATTGCTGTGCACGTGCACACACACACACACACGCTGCTGGTCGCCCCCCCTCCAGGAGGCGTCGGCAGTGACACACATAGACAATCACTCTGCCCTCTTCAGGAAGCAGTAAGTATATCTTAGAGCAGTGCGTCTGGGGCATCCGCACCTGTCATGGTAACAAACACAGCCACGCTCTCCAGGGACACAATCCACCTCCCGGCCACGTTCTCCTCGTACGTGCAGGTGAATTCCCCGGTGATGTTGGGACCACCCCGCGGGATGCTGAGCATGGAGACGTTCCTCGCACCGGTGCTGGGCTCCGTGGTGCTGACCTCAAACCCCAGATCCCGGGGAAGGATCTCGGTTCCGTTCCTGTAGAAGTGAAACCTCCGTTCAACGGCCTCCCGGGGGGCTGCGCAGGTGATGATCAGGGGGAGCCCCTCGCTCACCACTCCGGAAGGGACATTCATGCTCAGCGTCGGCTGGGGAGGGGGACCTGATGGGGGGAAGAGGTTGGACACACGGGGAAAGAAGAGATGCTTGCCAAAACTCCATGTGTGTCTTTGTGTAGCTGCTAATGAGCGCTTATGGTTTGCTTCGTGTCCCTGATAATACAAGGAGAGTGTGTCTAGCCATTCCTTTGCTATATTGCACAACCTATTTCTGGGCGGTTAGAGACCATGTTATCATTAGTTGGGCACATTTGCTGGCTCTCCATGCTGTTGGGAGTTGAGTAGTCAAGTTGGGCGTCAAGTTTTTGGCCATTGAGCACCATGGTGTTGGCAGTTGTTGAGTGCCAATTTGTTGGCCATTGGGTAGTGATGTGCGGTGCTGTGTTGTTGGCCATTGCGTAGTGATGAAGGGTGCTGGGTTATTGGCCATTGCGTAGGCATGTTAGGTGCCATGTTGCAGCCCATTGGGTAGTGATGTTGGGTGCCATGTTGCTGCCCATTGGGTAGTGATGTTGGTTGCCACCTTGCTGTCCATTGGGTAGTGACGTTGGTTGCCAGGTTATTGGTTATAGTGTAGTGATGTTGAGTGCCAGGTTTTGGCCGTTGCATAGGCATGTTGGGTGTCATGTTGCTACCTGTTAGGCAGCCATGTTGTCAGCAACTGGGTGGCCTTGTTTGGTGGCCATTTTGTCAGCTTTTTGTCAGCCATGCTGAGTGATCATGTCTTAGTAGGGAAGTTATATCAGAGGCCAGGTTGGTGACTGTCTGTTGGATCACCACAGTATGTGGCCATGTGTTTTGTAGTTGGATAGACATATTGAGTGGCCATTTGGTTGATAGTTTGGCAGCCATTTTGGTTACCTTATGTGGGAACTGAAGGGCTTGTTGGGTGACTCTTGCTGGCAGCCTGATTTCCATAATTTGACCTAATATTCGTACAACAACACAGGGCATTCCTAGTCGTTAGGTAAGCATTTTAAGGTGGCATGTTTCTGGAAGCCCAAGGATTGTGTTATCAATTGGGCAGCACGTTGGAAGACTACGTTGTCAGCAGTTGGTCAGCCATGCTGGGTGGCCCTCTTTTTGGCAATCAGGGGGATATCCCTGTGGTCAGTAGTTCGGCAGCCATGTTTCTGAAAGTTGAGACATTTAATGTCAGTTTTGCAGATGCGTTGGTTGCCCTTGTTATTGGCAATAGGGTGTTGTCAGCAGTTGGGTAGCAATTATGCTTTATTTGTCTTATCATAGCACCTAGGAGCCCTTGTCCAGGACCAGAATTCCATTGTGCTAGGCAACCAATAGTGGAGTGCCATGTTGCTGGTAGCTAGGCAGCCATGCTGGGTGGCCATGATGTTGAAAGAGGGGTAACCTTACTAGGTGGCCATGTTGTCAGCAGTGGAACAACCATGATGGAGGGTCATATAGTTGCTAGCTGGGCAGCCATGTTGGGTGGCCATGTTGTTTCTAATGGGGCAGCCATGTTGTTAGTGGTTGGAGACTGGGTGGTCCTGTTTTTTTAAACAGGGCAGCCATATCATTGGTATCTGGGCAGCCATGTTGGGTGGCCATATTGTCTGTAGCTGGGCAGCCATATTGCATGGCCATAATGTTTGTAACAGGGCAGCTATGTTGTAATGGGGCCACCATGTTTGGTGACCATATTGTTGGCAGTTGGCCAGCCTTGCTGGGTAGCTGTATTGACTTAGGGATTAGCCATGTAGGGCAGCCATATTTGGGAACTGAATGGCATGTTGGGGGACTGTGCTGTTGGCTGTTTCCCTGCCATATTTGTGTCTGCCTATGTGTATATGCATCATGGACGTGTTCCTCTGCCCTCAAGCCCAAGGAATGCAAGCGACGTAGAAGAGCTCACCTTTTACTTTCATGAGGACAGTGTTGCTCCTGTTGGAAATGACTTGGCCTATCCAGTAGCTGCATTCGTATGAAACACTGTCCGCCGGCCCCTTGATGGTTACATTGTGGGTATAGTTGCTCCCAGACGAAGAAAGCATGATGGCCTCCCTGTCAATGTAGTACATGAAGCCGGTCACTCCATTCTCCGAAGGGGGAGCAGAGCATGTGAGACCCACGGTGTCTCCAGGGAAGTATTCCCTCTTGTGGGGCTTCACGGACAGGAACGGGGCTGCGGGGATACCTGGGACAGGAAAAGTTCTCTGGTCACGAGCTGGCAAGGAAGGTGGAAGCAACAGCCAAGAGAGAAACCCATAGCTACCCCACATCCAACCGTCAGACATGCGATACCGGCAGGCCAGGCAGAAGACAATGCCCCCACAGCACACACTGCCCTGGCTGATGTGCCCCATCCTCCCCGCTAGGGGGCAGCAGGGCACCTATCCAGCCGCTGGACTCCCTGGACTGAAACCTCAGCAACTCGGGACACCCATGGGATCCCTGCTTTACTGGGGTTTGAACCCTTAAGGAGCATAGAGGGAGTTTGGTCCATCTATCTGTGGGAGATCCCCACCCCTCCTGGGATTCCAACCCCCCTAGCATGAGCACAGGGGATTCATCCTCAAGAGACAACCCCACCCTCCCCAGATAACTCATCTCTGTGAGGATAGGCATCTGCGTTACCTGCAGGGGACACCGGCCCGGGGAGAATCTGGAGAGCAGCTGAAAGAGAGAAGAGAAGAGAGGCTGGGTCAGAGATCTGGGGAGGGATGAGGGCGATTGGAGTCACGGATGCTATGAAAGAAAGTGGGGCAGTAGAGAGACAGTGGGCGTGGGACAGGACAGTTCAGATGGGAAAGTGAGCAAGAAAAAACAAGCCAGCAAGCAAGCAAGGAGATAGAGCAGTAAAACAGAAAATCAAGCAAGAAAGCAAAGCAATAAAAAAAAGGCAAAAAAAGAAAGGCAAGAAAAAGCACAAGGAGGCAGAGAGAAAGAGGAAGCCAGAAGGCAAGCATGCAAGCAAGAGAGAAATATAGAAAAGAGATAGACCGAGAAAGCAGAAGAGAAAGAAAGAGAGAAAAGCAGTAGAGAGAGAAAATAGGAGCAGGGAAAGCAATCAAGAAAAAAAGAGAGAGAAAGCAGGTAAGCAAACAAGAAAGAAAAACAACAGAAAAAGAAAAATAGAAAGAAGAAATGAAAGCAAGTAAGGGGACTAATAGAATGAGAAAGAGAGAAAGAAATAAAAAGAGCTAGAAAGTGTTAGAGGTAACCAAACAGGTTGTTCCTGGGGTGGATTGGGAAGATGGAACCATTTTTTGCCCCCCCAGGGACAACCTGTTTGGTTATTTCTAACAGAAAGAAAAAACTAGGAAAGGAAGCAGGAAAAGCAATAGAAAGAAATTAATTGAAGAGAGAGAAAAAGCAGGAAAGCAAGAAAGAAAGAAAAGAGGGAGACAGAAAGGAAGCAAGAAAGAAAGAGCATGAAAGCAAGAAAAAAGATATAAGAGCAAGCAAGAAAGAAAAGTAATAGAAAGAGAAAGAAATTAAAGAGAGAGAAAGAAAAAGCAAAGAGGAGGGAGAAGGAGAAAGCAGCAAACCAAGCAAGAAACGCAATAGAAAGAACACGACTGGATGGAAAGCAAGCAAGTGAGGAAAGAGATAGAAAGGGAGCAAGAAAGGAGCTAGGCAAAGAAAGGGAGCAGGCCAAGGGCCGTCACTTACCGAGCAGCGGCAGAAGGCAAGTTAGCTCCATGATTTCTTTGGGCTGAGAGCTGGGTCCCTTCTCGTCAGCTGGCCGAATGGTGCTGTGGACGTGCTACTCCGCACCTGCTTCCTCCATGGCACAGGAGGTCCTGTGGAGTTGCAGTGATGGTCACATGCCGAGAAAGGCAACAGAAGTTGCTGACCACAAGGCGCCACTCTCCCCCTCCCCCCGCCTTTTCCCTTCAGCGTCTTGCAACAGAAATACGGCTCTGTGCCAGCTTGGCTCCACGTGGTCCCACCCCCAGAGGACTTTCTCTGGCTGCGTGAGGAAACTGAGGCATGGCGTGGGCCAGGGGATCCAAGCCAGAATTTAGGCCATGTCCACGGGGAGTCAGAGCTTTGCAGTGGCCAACATAAAAAATTATTCCGCGCGCCGGCCCCCCCCGGGCACTGAAAATTTCCACCTGAAATTTTCATGTGGTTTGAATTTGCTTGTTTAGGGCAAGGCCTGCTAGCCCCCTGCACCAATCACTTGACCACTTGACCCCCTGCCCTGGAGAGAGAACCTAGGAGTCCTGGATCCCCAGCGCCTCCCACTCTATCCACTAGACCCCACTCTCCTGCCAGCGCTGGGAAAGGAGCAGATGGGTCATGATAGGACAAACTCCTCAGGGAGACCCATATTGCCCTGCATGGAGCGGGCAACAGGAGTGACTGACTGATGAGAAGGATGGAGAATGGGAGGTTGAGTGCTGTCTACGAGAAGGTTTAGGGGCTGGGTTGGGGGTCTATGTACCACAGGGATAATGAGACAACAGGGACTGGCGTGGAGGGAACTGAATTTAGCTGTTCTCCGACCCCGTAGCCTCCTGGATTCAGGGCAAGGTGGCTTCTCCTTGACAGCGGGGCTAGCAATGGCCAGCTCATGGTGGCTTAAGGAGAATTTCCCTTCTGTGTCCACAGCCTTGTCTTTCTCTCTTCTTCCTCGGCTGGCCGGCCTCTGGTGGCACTACACCTGGCGTACTGGGTGGTGACTGTAGAGGAAAGAAATGTAGCCCTTTTTATCTTGACAGATCTCCATTTATATTCACCTCTGGCCTCTTCTCCCCAGTTCTCTGTGCTATTATTTGCTTTTTCATCAAATCCCTTTTCAAAAAGTCTGTGTCATGTGGCTTTTGCCCTCCTCTAGCACGTTTCCCTTCCTTGTGTTCACTGTAGAGGAGCGTCTCCAGGAACCGATGATCCAGCGTATGGACAAAGTGACCTGTCCATCTCAGCCCACAGCTAATTCCTAGAAGCGGCCGCGGATGTCCCAGTTCTAGGCTTTGAAGCTTTTTGATGTGTCTCCTGGATAGGGTTGCAGTTTCTGTGGAAAAGTGCTGTCAGCACCGCAGCGCTGATACCAGAGACGTTGTGATCCTCTTCCAAACACTTTGGCGGCGGACAGATCGAGATACGCCACTTCTTAATCAGGGATGTTATCTCTAGCAACTGCATTTCCTATATAAGGCGTTAACACCTTTTGGGGTTTCCACACTGATAAGAATTTCAGCTGCAGCACCCTTGCCTTCATTTTGTCTATTAGCTGCCTCACAAAGAAGTTTAATTTCTCTTTCCTCCAAATTGTTTTGCTGCTGTTGCCAAGGGAGTGGTTATCTCTTGGACGTCTCCGAGTGAAGCAGCAGCTAGCGCTGAATCATCGCCAAGAGGCATGCTCTGGGGCATTCTTCACGCACCTTGGAGTTGACACGTAATCTCGCCACGTTAAAGACAGCACAGGGCCAATGACACGCACCATGGCGGGGAGGAAATAACCCCAGTGCAGGAAGAAAGGAAAGAATAGGCTAAGGACTATTTAGAGACATTAGCTATATTAAGTTGGCAGGGCATGATGAAATTAATCCTTGGGTATTTGAGGAACTAGCTGAAGCAATCTTGGGACTGTCAGGAGATATCTTTGAGCAGGGGGTTGGACTAGATGACCTCCTGAGGTCCTTTCCAACCCCCATATTCTATGATTCTATATCTTAGAAAACACATGATTCTATATCTTAGAAAACACAGCCATGGCTGTGGCTGTGGCTGGAGGAGAGGAACCAGAGAGGCTATACTGAAAATGGGAAACAAAGAAGACGTGCAGGATTATAAACCAATCAGACCAACTTCGATGCCTGGAAAGGCACTGGAACAAAATAGTAAACACTCACTTTGTGTGGATAAGAGGGTTACGAGGCATAACTGTCCTGGGTGTATCAAAAATAAATCATGCCACTGCAATCTAATTTCCTTCGTTGGCAGGGCTCCTGGCTTTGCAGTTGGAGGTATGCAATGTATTTTGATTTTAGCAAGGCTTTGGACACATGACATTCTCATAAGCAAACAAGGGAAATGTGGTCTAGATGGTGTGGGGCACAACTGGTTGAAAGACCATCCTCAAAGAGTGGTTATCAGTGGTTTACCATCAAAGTGGGAGGGCGTATCTCACGGTGTCCCAGAGGGACCAGTCATGGTCGGGTCCTATTCAATATTTGTACTAATATTTGACTTCGATGATGAAGTGGAGACTATGCTTATAAACATCATGTAACACACCAGTCTTTCTCTCGCTCTGCTCAGCCCTGGAGAGCTGCCTCCAATTCTGGGTGCCGCAGTTTAGGGAAGATGTAAATTTGTGACATTCCCCCAGAGGAGAGCCACCAAAACGATCACAGAGTTCGAAAAGGTTAATAAACAAAACCAAACCAAGGCCCGTTGAGTCTTGAGAAGAGATGATTGAGGAACCGTCTTCCAATATGTGAGGGCTCATTCCTAAGAGGACAGAGATCAATGGTTCTCCATGCCCACTGAAGGGAGGACAAGACATGAGGGCCTACATCTGCTGCAAAGAAGATTGAGGTCAGATACTAGGAAAAACTTTCTGGGTCTAAGGGGAGGTAAGCTCTGGACTGGCCTTTCTAAGGGAGGCTGGGGAAATTCCATCACTAGACGTTCTGAAGACCAGGTTGGATCAACATCTGCCAGTGATGGTCTACTTGCGGCTAAAGTATGAGATTCCTCAGTCGCCAGAGGACCCATAAAATAAAAACTGGGAAAGAGATCATCCTCAGCTCTCAAGGGATCGTGGTCATACCTCAGTGGATTTGATGGAATAGGTGCAGAGAAGGGTGACTAGGATGATCCAAGGAATGGAAAATGTGCCTTATGAGAGGAGACTCAAAGAGCTTGGCTTGTTTAGCCTAACCGAAAGAAGGCAGAGGGGAAATACAATTGCTCTCTAGAAATACATCAGAAGGATAAATACCAGGGAGGGAGAGGAGTTATTTAAGTTCAGCGCCAATGTGGACACAAGAACAAATGGATATAAACTGGCCAGCTGGAAGTTTAGACACTGAAATTAGACTCAGGTTTCTAACCTTCATCTAGAGGAGTGAAGTTCTGGAACAAAGAATTGTTTCCGGGTGTCTGGTTAGTGAGTCTTGCCCACATGCCCAGGGTTAGCTAATCACCCTATTTGGAGTCGGGAAAGAATTTTCCCCCAGGGCAGGTTGGCCCCTG
Source organism: Mesoclemmys tuberculata (assembly GCA_007922155.1). Lineage (NCBI taxonomy): Eukaryota > Metazoa > Chordata > Testudines > Chelidae > Mesoclemmys > Mesoclemmys tuberculata. Next base: position 38,139 of record ML675636.1, on the reverse strand, counting down.
CGGGGGATTCGCTTTCCTCTGCAGCATGGGGCACGGGTCACTTGCTGGTGGATTCTCTGTACCTTGAAGTCTTTAAACCATGATTTAAAGACGGGTCTATTACAGGAGTGGGTGGGTGAGGTTCTGTGGCCTGTGTTGTGCAGGAAGTCACACTAGATGATCACATTGGTCCCTTCTTACCAACCCGCCATGTCTCATTTTATGGACTCATAGGGCAGGAAAAAGACCACAGGGGGTTGGAGGGAGGTTTTAATGACAAACTGGAGATGGGGAATATACAGAGATTTACAAAGGCTTGAATGTTCATGGTAAAAGGGAAATTTGCTGAGAAGTTAGGAAAAGAGAAACTTTGTCCTTCCTCTCCAACAGGCCCACACTCTCTGCAGCAGGCAAAGAGACACAAAATAATCTCATTTTCCCAGGAGTGTTTGGGATGCAGGATATTCTCCGCTCACTCTTAGCAGGCCGGACACCTCCCGTGTGACTGCCAAGGAGAAGGTGACATTGGTAGGCTATGCACAATGAGTGTTTTAAGGGTCACATTTCTTCTTTGGCTAGATGACGCTGTGGGAGGAACTGAGCAAGGAGCTGCGGCAGAGGTGGAATTTCCCCTGGAGGTTAAAGAGTGTCCGGGTTGATCATGGCCAGAGGTATGGGTGAGTAACTGCTGACAGAGTCATTTTTCTGGATTCTTTTCTTCAGCTGCCACTTGGAGCCTGCCAATGAGAAAAGCAAACCAACAGCTTAGAAGGGGAACGGACGAGGGGGATGCATTTAGATGGGAGATCCAATAGGCTCAGCAAAGCAAAGAAGGAAGGAGGTGGGTAGCTCGGTGGGGCGGTGTAGGGCCCCACCCCACTGATTTCATTGTGATTGCCTGAATGCCTCCCCCAGTCCTCTTTGAGGGGTTCTAGCATCCTCCCTGGCCCTTCCACCCTGCTGTTTAACTGCATACACGCAGCTGACAGCAGGCTGCTGTGTTCCACCCCAGAGGTGGCTGCATTTCAGCGCCAGGCATATGATCTCCTGGGAAAATCCCCATCCCGACCGCTCCCCACCAACTTTGGGACTGGAAGCTGCAGGGCCCGCTAGGGGTGACCATGTGCACCGCCATCCCGGTTGCCTGGGTTCCCTTCCCCATCTCAGTCGCTCCCCAGCTGGGACAGAGCTGTGGGGAATGCCCTGTTCTGCCCTCCTGGACTCCTGGGCCCCCATTCCTCGGCTTTTCCACGCACCTTTATTCGTCCTCCTGCAGAGACAGATGAGAAGAAGCAGCAGAACCAGGGCTCCTGCCACGGCGCAGCCCCCAGCTACCAAAGGGATGATGGGCAGAGAGCTCTTAGCTAAGGGAAGGGGAAAAGAGGAGGGATTAACAGCCAGGAAAAATGAGGACAGGCGGGGCATAAGGGGGGATCTGCTACCTCCACTGTACCCTGGCCAGGGCAGAGCAATGTCGGAGCCCTCCCCTTTAAGGGAGGATTTTCCACCTGCCATATGCATGGTGAAAAGCTGCCACCTGTAGGTGAGACCTGGATACTTTAACAAGGGGCACAACTTTTTCTATTTCCTCCACTAACACATGAAAGCTCATGGCTCCAAGGTCTCCCCTTGGAGGGTAACGGGGCTGCTGGTATGGGGTGGCTTTATTCAGGGCGGGGAGGAGGGGGCCTTCTGTGAGAACTGAAAGCCTTCTTGGCTGAGGGCTTTTGGTTGCCGTCTTTTTGCCCTTTCCCTGCCCAGTCCTCCAGCCCTGGAAGGCCGGGCATTACTGCAGGGCAGATAAACCCTGGCACAGATTGCACATTTCTGAAATCCGTGGGTACGGGAATTACACCCCCCATCATGGCATCTCGTAGACCGCCGTCGGCCTTAGAAGAGGTGCTGTGAGCGAGCAGGTCCTTGCGTACCCCCTTTTTCCCCGCCTCCATGGGACTGCAGCATGTCTCTTCAACGACATTAAACTGCTCACCTATCACGGAGACAGTCACGGCCTGGCTCCTGATGGACGGGATCCATCTCCCGGCCACGTGCTCCTCGTACCCACAGGTGAATTCCCCAGCACTTGCAGGACTGGCCCAGGGGAAGATGAGCATCATAGAGCCAGAGCCGGTCCCCGTGGTGCTGATCTCAGATCCCTGGTTCCCAGGGACCATCTCGGCTCCATCCTTGTAGAAATGAAACCTCCACTCGCTGGCGTTCCCGGGGGCAGCGCAGGTAATGTGCAGGGGAAGCCCTTCGCTCACCGCTCCGGAGGGGGGATCCATGCTCAGTGCTGGAGAAGGAAGGGGACCTGAGGGAGGGCAGGAAAAGGGGGTGAGATGGAGAATCAGGCTGAAGCATCTGGTAAAAAGTCCGATATAGGGTATAATGAGCGCTGTGGGCAGCTGAGGGTGAGAGGGGAGGGCTGTGTGTGTGTGCACACGTGTGTGCACACGTGTGGGTTCTGAAGGAAGTATGCGGTCTTTAGTCTCTAAGGCAGCCTCACCTGTCACGGTGATGTTCACGGCCTGGCTCCTGGGCGATGGGACCCACCTTCCATGCACATTCTCCTCGTACCCACAGGTGAATTCCCCGGCGCTATCGAAACTGGCCCACGGGATGCTGAGCACCGAGACGTTCCTCATTCCAGCGCCGTGCTCTGTGGTGCTGATCTCAGACCCCGCAACACCAGGGACCATCTTGACTCCGTCCTTGTAGAAATGAAACCTCCATTCATTGGCCTCCCCGGGGGCCGTGCAGGTGATGAGCAGGGGGAGTCCTTTGTTCACCACTCCAGACGGGGGATCCACACTCAGCAGTGGCTGGGGAGGGGGATCTGAGGGGGGCAGGAAAAAGAACGAGTCACAGGGGAACCTCAGCACTGTGGGGAGGAATAGGGCAACTCTACTGTGTAATGGGCGCTGGGGCAGCAGAGTGTGTTCTCACGTGGGTTCTGTAGGAAGCATGCCATTTATCTAAGACTGGATTTCATCTCTAGGGCAGCCTCACCTTTCAAGGTAATTCTTGCTGGCCGGCTCCTGACAGATGGGATCCACCGCCCCTCCATCTTCTCCTCATACCCACAGATGAATTCCCCAGTGCTGTTGGTATCCACCTGGGGGAAGCTGAGCACAGAGACCTTCATAGGGTCAGTCCCAGGTGCCCCAGCCTTAATCTCATACCCCACGTCCCCAAGGACGAGCTCTTCTCCGTCTTTGTAGAAATGAAACCGCCTCTCTCCAGCATCCCCGGGGGCTGTGCAGGTAATGTGCAGGGGGTGACCTTCAATCACCACTCCGGACGGGGGATACACGCTCAGCTCCGGCTGGGGAGGGGGATCTGAGGAGGCAGCAAAGGAGGTGGTCAGCTGGGGCAAAGCAGGGAGGAAAATGGTGATGGGGGTAGAGATGTGAGATTACCACATTGTTGGCTGTTGGATAGCCAGTCTGGTGGTCAGGTTAGTGGCCATGTTTTCAGTTGCGCAGGAATGAACAATTACAACATTGCTGGCCTTTGTGACAGTCTAGTGATTGACCTGCATGTTAGACAACCACAGTGTCAGGTGGGTGGCCATGTTTATTTTGTCGAGTGTGGGTGGCCATTTTCGGTGGGCATGTTAGAGTGCCATGTAGCAGCCGCAGATGGCGGCCATGGAGTTGCCAGTCAGAAAGCCATCTTCAATGGCCAGGTTGGTGTCCATGATTGGGGAGTTGAATGGCTGGGAAATAGCCCACAGCAGATAAACCATGGCATAGATTATCGGATTCCAAGGAAAAATAGGGGAACAAGGCCCAACTGCAAAACCGTACCACTTTGACAGTCACTGAGCTTCAAAAGATAACTGTGTGAGTGTTTAAAAGCATCTGTTGGAGAGTAAAGAGTTATAAACTGGACAAATGGTCAGCCCTAAGTTACAGGGAACGGGGTCAAGGCAAAGGCAAACCTTGTTTCTTTTAGTGGTGTGAATTTTAGTTAGAGTCCGTTATCTTTCTTCTTTTCCTCCCTTCCTGAGCATTTGCACAGGAAATACGACTGAGGCTAGCTATCACCACTTCTGCACAAGACCTTTGGTGGGAACAGAGCATTATCTTCTTTCTCTCCCTTGCATATAGCATATTTTAAAGAAAATTAGTAAGTTTCTAGTGCCTGCGCTCTGTGCAATAATCCTGTAAACAGCAAACAGGGGCGGGTATAATTGTATTCATTATGTAGATGTTAATATTCATTTTATAGGTGTCAACGTAACCAAATAAGGGTCTATGGGGAGTTGCTGAAAATGTATACAGTTACATACTGTTATGGATGAAAGGGTTGTAAAGTAACCCCTTCATCAACCACTCGCAGCATCGAGGTGGAAAGAGCAGGCAATAAAGGATTCTGTCTCCCCAGTCCACTCTCAGGACAACCTATTTGGTTATTTCTAACAGCATTCACAACAATAATTGGAGTGGTAGGAGCCCCCAATAGAGGAGGGGATATCTTGATATAGAAATAGCTATATTGATTGATATTGATATTATCTATCTATCTATCTATCTACCTATCTGTATATATCTATATACAGCAACTATCTATCTATCGATCGATCGATCGATCGATCGATAGATAAATAGATAGAAAATGAGTGTGTCTGGGGATAGAGAGAGAGAGAGAGAGATGGGGTGTCTGGGGATAGCTATCTAGATAGATTGATTGATCATTAGATAGATGTATAGAAGATATTTCTATCTCACCTTTGACTTTGATGATGATTTCGTTGCTCTGCTGGGAGTGGACAAATTTCGGAGACTTGCCAGTGTAATAGGCGCAGCTGTATCCCCCCGCGTCACGTGGCGCCATGATGTTGAGGATGTAGTTGTGGCTCCAGCCAGAGGAGGCGCGGGCTGTAACAGCCCAGCCCACGTTGCTGTAGTATTGGAATATTGACACCCGATTGCTTCCAGGCGGGGCCGAGCAATTCAGGTTCACAGTGTCTCCCAGCAGGTATTCCCTCTTCCAGGGATTCACGGAGAAGGTTGGGGCGGGGTTTATCACTGGGGAACCAAAGCTGCGTTAGCACCGACTCACCCCCAACACAGCCCCAGCTGTTCTCAAACAAAGAACCTCACGTTTACCCTGCATCCAACCACCCGATGCGGGAAGGATCAGATGGAGGCAGCTTTCTCCCAGCCCTTTCCTTAGGGCTTTAGCTGCTGGAGTCATGTGCTTAAAGCGGACTCTCAGACTCCCTCAAAAAGCATCATCCTCTAGCTTCGTGGCCACAGAGGAAATCTCTAGAGGGTGACCTGCCTGTGACCAATGCAGCGATGCTGCCTGGGTCTGCAGAGAGCCTGGTCTCACTGCTAGGAAAGAGGGCAGCTGCCTTGCGTGTGATAGGGCTGGGGTGACCACTGCACAATCTCCTCCCCTTGGGAAGTTAGAGGGGGGCCATCCCAACCTTGGCTGCCCCATCACGGGATGGTGGGGGGCTAAAGGAGAAAGAGAAACTGCTGGCAGACGTGGGGCGAGGTCCTTTATAGTGTGAGCAGGAGGATTGAGAATATTCAGTTTCATGCCAGCAGGGAAAAGGGCTGGCTCTGAGGTTCCTGGAATTTAGCACGTTAATCTCAGGCGTGAGTTTCTTCTCACCCCCACAGAGATGCCTCCCTACTCCCCCCTCCCCTGCAGCCAGTGCATTCCCTCTCCTTTATGGGGTGCAGAGGAGCACTTGGCCTTCATGGCCTGGGGCCAGGGCCTCTCTGCTGGGACCTGGGCTGAGCCCCACCCAACTCGTCACACCCATTCGGGAGAATGAACTGGAGCTGGCTGGGATGACGGATCAGATATTAAACTGATAAGAACAGATACTACGCTTGATCTTAGGAGAGGGAGTCGGAGAACTCTGGATGTACATACCCCCCCACCTGAACTTCCACATCCCGGAGCTCAAATGGGGGTGAGGGGGAATACCCCATGTTCTCACCACTCCCAGTTCTTTGGCCGTTCCCATCCCCAGCAGTGTCATCTCAGCCAGGATAGAAGTTGATTTTACCTGCAGGAGATACCAACCGAGCGAGGAGCTGAAGAGAAGCTGTAAGAGAGAGGATAGTTGATGAGACCTTTAAGTACACGGGGGAGTGAGGGTTGGGGAAACAGGCGTTGGGTATCAGGACAAAGAAAGAAAGAAAGAAAGAAAGAAAGAAAGAAAGAAAGAAAGAAAAGCAACAGGCTGACTTACCCAGCAACTGCAGAAGGAGAGTTCGCTCCATGCTTAGATGGTCCCTCAGGGCGTGGGAGCTTGCTTCTCGTTGCAGCTGCCAGACGGCTGTCTGTCCAGAAGCGGACTGACTTTGCTTTGCCCATCCCACGAGCTAAAGAATCCCATGACTGGATGCGTTGCTCCATTCCGTGGCGCTGCTTCCCTCTATCCCCCACCCTCCCTGCATTGCATAAGCTGGAGGAAGTCACGGGCTGCCATCAAGAACAGAAGAAATGATGCAGCAACCACAAATCTGGCACTTTTCACTTCCACAGCCAAACGAGTCACCTCCATGGCCACAAAGACCACCAGTCCCTGCTCTGTGGATCATCCACCTGCTTCTCCAGCTTTCCCTCTCCCAGTCCTGCACTTGTCTTTCCCCCTCCGTGGTCCACCCACGCTCCTCAGCCATCACCATTCTTGTGGCGAGATGCACCGCTCCCTCCCACCTATCCAGGGCTTTTCCCAGCTGCATGGTTTCCTGCCTTCGCTGGGAGTTCTCCATTGAGTTGCTCTGACGACATCTGTTCACTCCGCCTTCCCCTTGGAGCCTCTAAAGAACGACATTTCTTGCACTTTCAAGGGAACGCACACATCCATTGTGTCCTGAGGGGGAAATCTATTAAACCACTCCACGGTTGCTAATAAGCTCACCGGAGGTCAACCCACCCTCCTCCAGCCTTCCAGCCCTTCCCTAAGGTTTGGGTCCCTTCATGGACTGGAGCTCCTTTCTGGCATCTGGGGCTGAACAAACCCAGCCCTGAGCTTGTTGAAAACCAGGCTATTTACCCACCATCCTTTCTTCAGGTGTTCCTCTCAGGAGAATCCAGTTGGAACCAATATTCGGGAGCATCTGGATGTGTTACAGCCTGAGAGATTTTGCCTCACCCCCACCCCTCACACTGTTCTTTATTCCTGAGGGATCTCAGGCTACCCCCTACCACCATGGGGTTACATGCCCTCCCTGACCCACAACGATACATCAGTCCTCGTAACATAGGCCAATCTCCCAGAGAGAGAGCAGGAAATTGCCCCACCTCCATCTCTGCGGTGCCCGGACCTCTTCCCAGGAACGGTGGCTTTTTAATTACCTCAGCGAGATACGTGAGGGCTGTCATCCCCAACACGGACTCGGACACATTTTCGGGTGACTGAGGTAACTTCCACCTGGGTCTCCGTTGACCAGAAGACATTGGGAGATGGGAGAATTTATTGCTTCCCTGGGATGTTTGTTCCCATGGCTAATCACACAAAACAGGGCTTTAGTTCTGATGTGTTCTTCCAGCCATTGGGTCTTTCTCCTGCGACGTAAAGAGCCCTTTAATAACCAGGATTTTCTCCCGGTGAAGCTCCTTGTATGCCATTATCAGTCACCTTTTTAAGCAAGGTCTGAGTGGCTGAAGGGGGGGGGCACTGTATATTGCATGAGTACAATGCGGTGTTCAGCATGATTGCATGGTCTCGGCATAAACACATCGAAGTGCTCAGATGGGAAACAGTCAGCTTGGCTGGCGCTGGGTTATAAATCACTGTGACATTAATTGCAGGGGAAAGGAAATGTTGTAAGCCATCCCCAGGAGCTGTGCAGACAAATCAGATGTATATTCCTTATTCTATTGTATAGGTCAGATAGAGGTTGCGAGAAATGTTTCCTTTACTTTTGTGAAAATCGCATAGCGCTGTTTAGTGTGGCATAAATGGATTCCATCTTGTTAGTTTCTTGCGGTGAGCTGTTTCCTGAAACTGTACTATTGAACCTAAAAATATCTTGATGAATTCTCTTTGTGCCCGTGAGGAATGAAGGGCATAAAAAGCCACCAACCCAAACTATCAACAGAAGGAGGAGTAAAGACGCCAACTACCATCCTAAGCCTGAAGGTTGAAGAACGTCTATCAACGACCCTAAAGTACAAATTAGCGACCCTAAAGTACAAAAGGATCAACCCTGGGAACAAACAAAGTGCAGAAATAAGAGACTAGTCATGCTTTCAATTAACAACTATGATGAACCTAGAGACAGCATGACACAGCAAGGCCCGTAGAGTTACAAGAGAGCCACAAGTATAAAAGATGGGGTAAAAACATGGAAACTTTGGGTCTCATTCTGCAATTGTTATCTTGGAGCATCGGTTTTGTGACCGATGGAGTCCCATCTCCCTCCTCGTGCCCAGCCTAGCTGGCCACTAGGCTGGCTCGAACAACACATAAAAGAACTGGTCATTATATCACACCAGCTCGCAGAACTTTATGAATGTGTGTGTGAATGTGATGGTTTTTTGATACTTTTACATGTCCAATAAACACGGCCTGTTGCCTTGTCCCCCCGAATCAGATCCTGCTCGTCTTTTCTTTTACAGGTATAACATTTTGGTGGAGAATTGTGAAAGGGGAGAACATAGCAGTTTCCCATGATGATTGGGAGCTTGGCAGTATAGAGGAAGTTCAGAAAATGTGTTGGTTCTTGTTTGTTTGTTTTCTTAGTTAACCAGACCGAGTTTCGTTCGTTAGGTTCGGGTGTTATTGATGTTAAAAAAATTGGCTCTTCCAGGACTTTGTTGCTGCTGTTGCAGGAGTTGATATTATATGTATTTACAGTTTAGCGTCATTGTTAGTTGTTGTTTGTGTTTTATTAGGAAAAATGTTCAAAAAACACAGCCTAGCAATCTCCCCAAGGAAAAGCTGGAAGCTCTGCCTTTTGTACAAGACCTTACACCCTTTAAGCAGGTTTTGCAAAGGTTTGGGCACAGCCCCTGGACACTAGAGCCACTGATTTCATTAAAACCCCTAAAGGGAAAAAGGATTTCATGGGAACTTAACTGCCTCTAGATGTATAAAAGGAAATGTAATGCTTGTAGAGCTGTGTAAAAATGATTAGGTCGGTGCAAGGGGAAAAAAATTGCATGTGCAGATATATTGTGAAAAGTTGCAGAGGGGTAGCTGTGTTAGTCTGTACACAGCAAAAGCAACGAGAGTCCTGTATCACCTGAAAGACTAACAAATTTATGCAGGCATAAGCTTTCATGGGCTGCAACCCACTTCGTCAGATGCATCTGGGTTGCAGTCCACGAAAGCTTATGCCCACAGAAATTTGTTAGTCTTTCAGGTGCTACAGGACTCTCGTTGTTTCAAATACATTGTGTAAATCTGTAAGGTTTTTTAAGGATCTGAACTAATATTTCTGGTTTGTAGAACCCAGTTTTGTAAGTTTAAGATGAATTGGTTTGGTATGGTTTTTAAATCATGCCACTAAAACACCCTTTGAATCTTTCATTTAAAGTTGCAAAATTGGCAACCACCTTTTTGCCAGACACAGGTTAATCAGCGCTGCTTGGCTTTGTTATTCGGCTTTTAACCCTTGAGAGGTACCTCAATGCTTTATAGGTCTAATATCTTTTTTGTTTGAAATTGTAAAGCATTAAGGATTCTTTCTCCAAGAATCAGGCAGCACGGACAATATTGAAGAGGTTTATTCATGATACCAGGATGTCTGATAAATCAGCTTCAGCTTCATGGTGTGACAGTGGACAATAATATACACTTATCAATTACATAGTACATTTTAAATTCTGTATCTATTCATTTACAAAAACAGACATTGTCCCATCCGGAGAGAACAACAGTGATAATGGTCATTACAGATATGCAGAGACATTTCTAATCACTTTACTTACATCAAAGATGCTAGGGTTACACCCAGTGGGGGGTAGGGTGGAAGAAGAAAAGGGGTGGGTCCTTACAGATAGGTGGCAGACAGACAGAAATTCTAAAAGCAAATGTGCTGTTCTCATTGGAATT
>ML675636.1:0-19180 GCA_007922155.1 Mesoclemmys tuberculata | reverse complement strand
TGTGTCTATGCTGCCCCCCGGTGGAAGGGACAAGCCCTGCTCTGTGTGTGTGTAGGTGTTTGTGTGTGTGTGTGTGTCTGTGTCTGTGTCTATGCTGCCCCCTGGTGGAGGGGATGAGACCTGTTGCACACACCCTGCCACCTACCTGATGAAATCAGGCCAGGTCCCTCAGACCCAGGGACAAAATTCTGTGGGCATCACCCCAGGTTCCATACCCCAGCCTGGAGCCACCTGAGAACACAGAGGAATGAAAAATCGAACATCTGTGGCCAAGCCTCTGTGGCTTCCTGCTCGACCCCCCACCCCGTGTGATTCATATTCAAACCAGACGCCAACACCTGGCTGAGTCCCACGGAAGAAACCAGCAGACAGGAATCAGCTGTCTATGCAGGTGAGGTCCACCAGCCTGGAGTCGAAGCTGGAGAAGAGAATCACGGGGTGCTGGTGGGTAACAGAGTGGAGTGGGGCTCTAGACCCCGTTGGTGGCCAATTATCCCTGGTTGAGCCCTGAAAAGAAGGAAGAACAGGAGGGATAAAGAAGAACATAGTCACGGTGCTCCATCAGGAGCCAGGGAGGCAAGAAGGAATGCTAGCTCTGCCACCAAACCCCTTTGGTGGGTGTCGGGTTGAGACTTCCCCTGGGAGGCTGGCAAAGCCACTGAAGGGGTTTAGGCACCCATAGCAAAAAGGAAAACAGCTCAGGAAAGAAGACGGAGGCAAAGATGGGGCAGAGGGATGGAAATTAAGTTAAAAGTCACATGTATCAGGCAGTGGGGGCCCGTACTGCACGACAGCTGGAGAACCATGATGGAAACTTTTTTTCTTTCCCTCCCCCTCCTTTGTTCTTCCTTTGCTTCTCTTTTTCCCTCTCTGTGTGGCGAGATGTGGGAGGGGGTAGGAGGTGCCTTGAAAATGCTACTGCCCTGCAGTTGTGTGGGGTGGTAATAGGGGACAGAGAGCAGAGTGGGGGTGCTGGTACCATGTCATGAGTGTTGACCTCAACGCAACAGTAAGGGGTCGCTGTGCTGTGTATAGCGGGGGGGCACAGTAGGGGGCGCTCTCCTCAGGCAGCCAAAACACCCCTCAGATGCACTCAACAGAAAATTTTTCCAGGCCCAGGAGTAGGAAACCAACCTTGGAGGACAACGGGATATATTCAAGTTGTGGCGGTCCCCAGCTATCGACATTTTTGCGACAACCTGAAATGCTAAGTGCCCACGTTTTGGTTCCAGGAACTGGGATCGGGGTCCTTTTCCCTGGACGATGCTTTTCTAATCCAACAGGACACACCGATACTGTACACCTTCCCTCTGCCCCCTCTTCTGTCACGGGGTCAGACACAAACTCAGGACGGACGACTGCAGGCTCCAGCTTCTACATGGCCCAGACAAATGTGGTTTCCCTAAAGATGGCCAGGTGCCCACTGCACACTCTTCCTCTTCCTCCCTCTCCTCTGCCAGGGCAGGCCCGGTTAGACTCCCCGGCTTGGGGAAACCAAAATGAGCTGTTCAGAGGAAATAAGTGACATTCTGTTTGATGATCAAAGACCAACCACAAGGCATATGTTTTTTCCTAATATCCAACCTAGACCTCCCCCACTGCAACTTGAGACCATTGCGCCTTGTTCTGTCATCTACTACCACTGAGAACAGCCTAGCTCCATCCTCCCTGGAACCCCCTTCAGGTAGTTAAAGGCTGCTATCAAATTCCCCCTCACTCTTCTCTTCTGCAGACCCGTTCCCTCAGCCTCTCCTCATAAATCTTTTCTTCCCCCTCGTAAGAATAGACGGTGTCTGCAATTCAAGATTTTGAGACCACAGAGACCAGCTAGTCTCACACGGAGCCAGGCACAGTATTTCAGCAGCCTGTGAGTGGATAGAAATGTTTTATTTTGATGAAACCAGAACTTCTTTTGCCCAAAAAGGGGACCAGATCTCCAGTGGTGTCAGCCACCAGTGTGAGAATGCTGGCCTGGTTTTCGTGGTCATCACAGTAGAGATGACCACAGTGTTGATCTCTCAGTGGGAATGGGGCTGAAAGATTTTGATCTGGTTTTGGACCATTAAAAACAATCCATAGAGGAAAACGTTTTGCTTCAACAAGTGGCTTCAAAATGAAAAATGACAACAATTGGTTCAGAAAGGGCCAGTAGAGATCTTTGCTGGCAGGCTGCCTTTTGGGATGGGGTGGGTTTGTTTTGTGACATTTTGCCAAAATTGATCCTTTTTCTAAACATTTCAATGGCGACAAAACCGGTGTGGACAGAGGGGAAATTTTCTAACTTGCTTTGGCCCGTGCTGCAAAACAGAAGCTTTTCATTTGCCGACCACCCTTCTTGGCTGAGCCAGTCAGTCCCCTCCCTGGGGCCAGATCCGAGCCAGCACTCCCTATAGGGGAAAATCCCTATGTCCCCTTCCTGTGAGCCAGCCAATCACCCGTCCTGAGGCCAGATTGGAGACAGCACCGCCTAGAGGCGAAAGGTCCCCTTATCCCATTTCTGTGAGCCAATCAGCCACCCCCCCCCTCACCAAACACACACCCTAGGGCCAAATCAGAGCTGAAACGGACTCACATGAGGACCCCCAGCTTTCCAGATGAGTATATGTGCCATGTCCACATCACAGACAGGTCCCACCATGGAGAGGACAGATTCCCCTGGGGCCCTGTGAACTGGTAGATCTATCCGGCTCCACTGCTGCCTGGGGCATTTTCAACTCCTTGGCTGAGCCAGGGCGGTTTTGCAGACATTCCTGGCTGAGACACAGGGGACAGTGAGGTGAGGTGAGCCCCAACCCAGCTTCCTTCCCATTCTCAGGGACCACAGAGGACACAGATAGTGTAGGTGACAGATAAAGGGACACACACATCTGCTGCAGGAAAGCAGCAGGGTTATTGATAGAGCACAGCAACAGGCCTGAAACAACCACACGTGGTGGTTGTGGTAGACTGAGAAATGAGTCACAAGAGTGGTTGTTCTTAACCAGGGGTATACAGAGCTCTTCCAGGGGGCCATTAACTCATCTAGATACTTGCCTAGTTCAATTTTACAACAGGCTCCATAAACAGTGTGGCCTGTCCGTGACTAGGGCAGCCACATGAAAATGCCACGGTCAGGGCAGACTGGAAAAGAGCAGCAGATTCTCTCAGCAGTGGTGGGTGACACTGAAGTCAGACTTCCCAACCAGCCACAAACAGTGCTTCTGATTCCCCCACACTGGTTATCAAGAAGCCACTGTGCAAATACACACAGCCCCCTTTACTGCATTTCAGTCTCCAGCTCCCAATCAGCCACTAGATCCAGTAAAGAGACCAGTTATTTCAACTCTATGCTTTCTACTAACAAGGTTCCCCCTGACCCCAAAGGACCAGCCACAGTACCACATCAATATAAGTTTGGATCTTACCCAAAATACCACGCTGCCAGCCAATCCTTTAGTAACTAAAACTAAAGGTTTATTATAAAAAGAAACAAATTATAAGAGAAATGTTAAAGGATTAAAGCAATCAGACAAACACAATTGATTTGAAAGTCCATATATATCAGGCTTATAGAAAAATTGTGGAGTTTGGAGGTTTGTATAGTCCCTCTGGTATACATCCAGTACCTGGATGGGTCTCTTTCCTTTGTTTTACAGCTTCAGTTCAGTTGTAGATGAATTGATCCAGAGGTAGATAGGTGGCTGAAAGCTGAACACAGCTGAAGACAAAATGGATCTCAGGGCCTCTGCCTTTTCTGTCCTCTGGCCCTTGCCATGCTGCTTGTGGAATTTCACAGGAACCAAAATGGAGTCCAGAGTCACATGAGCAAGTGTTGGTGACTCATCAGGTATATCCCTGGCTTCTCCCCCTGGGCCCCTTGCACCTGTGGATGTCTTGATGGGCCATTAAGCAGGCTATTGTAGCCATCCTGTCTGAGGAGTGGCCTAGAAACAGCCCAATTTGAAATACAGATGTATCAACCATATCCCTTACTTCCATTACACACATAACACATGGACATAGACATCGTCATCTCACTTAGCACGTGACAGCCTTTCTGACAGTACCTGACACGGCCTATCTCACATGGATCACTATGATTTTGACACACGGATGTCAAAGAATACAATAAATGCCCCCCACCGATCCAGCCGGTGTGAGACCCCCAACGTGACATTGGTGTAGAAGGGAGTATCAGAATTCCTGAATACACCTCAAGGGCCCCCTTCAATCTCGCCCGCGTGACAAACAGCACTAGCAAAGTCAATACTAACTAAAATTTCCTACAGCCCTCGTCCTGTATACAGAAACGGGAGCCCGCTGATTTCCTTAGCATGATGTGGTAAAAACGAGAAATCTGGCCACTTTTCAGTAGCAGGGTGCAGCGACACTTTTGTATTTTTATGTCTGATTTTGTGAAGAAGCAGCTTTGAATTGAAGTGAAAATTTGGGATACGCAAGGAAAATCAGCCTCCTGAAATGGGGTCAGTCATCTGGAAAGGTTAAGAGCCACTGGTCCTATAGTAAGCAAGAGAATACGCTCCCTTCTAAAGGTTTCTGAGAACCCAGAAGTCCTGGCCCCAGCTCTCCCTGTTGTAACCACTAGCCCCCACACCTTTCCTGGGCCAGGGATAGAGCCCAGGAGTCCTAGCTCCCAGGCCCCTGCTCTAACCACTAGACCCCACTACCCTCCCAGAGCCAGGGAGCCGTGCCCCATTGAGGAGATGGGGTGCTCTGGAGCAATGAGGAGGTCCCCTGGATGTGGCTGGAAAACACAGGGTGAAGGGGGGGAGAAGGCTTGTTTTGGGGGGCTGGCAGAACAGAGAGAGAAGCCGGAGGGAGTGGGGAGTCAACCCATGGCCCAGGAACCAGGCAAAGCCGGGGCTCCTTCCTGGTATAAAATAACCCCCGGCAGATAAACCACCACGGGGTTGGTGCCCTGATAATCCACCTGAAGCTATGACCCCCCAGCACTGAAGCACAAGGGGGGGCAGCATCCTTGTGTAGGCCATGAACAGAACCTTGCTCCCCCCCCCTTCTACCAAGAGGCATCCCAGCCTGATACATTCAAATCTGTCTGTACTTGGTATAATTTTGAGATTGTTTGTAAATGTCTGTACTATGTCCACTGGCCAGTTTATTTGTTAATTTTACCTGCTTCTAATAGATATATTTGTAAAAATCCTATTTTAAGTACAAAAAGCCACATCCTGCAATGCAATGTTTGTATCTAATTGTAAGACACTGTCAAAGTGAATGTGAATTCGTCAGCTAGGAGTTGGCACTGAGTGATAGAAGTGTGAATGGCTGAGCAATTGAGTTGAGTGGAGTGATCGAACAATTGGTCTGAGTGAGGGGCATCAAACCAGACAAGAAAACACCAGCCTCACCTAAAAACGTTTGAAGGAAGAAGAAAGGAGTAAAGATAATAGCAACTGGCTGAAGAGGAGTCCACCCTGAAACTGTTAGAGCCAGCCCATTTCAAAGGACAAAATCTGATCAGGCTTGCAACAATGTGGGTGATTGAGGATCACACCAAAGATGCAGTTGCAGCATGACAGTGCAAAACCCATAGAGATACATGGGGTCCTTTCCCTATAAAATGGGACAGAAGGATGAAAGCTGGAGGTTCGGGTCTACATCATCTCACCAGCCAGGAGTACCGGTGCGCATCGGCAGAACCTTGCTCCTCACCCTCGTGCTACAGTCACCTGGCCAGTGACTACCACGAGCACCTAGAGGCTGGTAACTATAACATCTGTGGGACCCCTGTGTATGTCTGTCTGTCTCCCTGTCTGTGTGTGTCTGTCAGTGTGTGAGTGTGAATGAAAGTTAGAATTGAAACATGTGTCAACAAAGTCTATTTTATTAAGCAAGAATCTCTGTCATTGGAGAATTGATATAATGTTAATACAATTTCCATAGTGCTTGCATTGATTGATACTATTGAGTTAAAGCACAGTGTTGATGGTGTTGCAGTGTGGATACTTTTCTTTTCTTTGATACTAGTTACCAAGTTTCCATATTCGCAATAAATGTGGCTTGTTGCCTTATCTCCTAAAAAGATCCTGTGATATTTGTTATTTGGGTAACACTTGTTACTTGGGTAACCTGCAGGAGGGTGTCACGCTGACTGGATTGCTGGGGGTGGGGGGTGGGGAGGGGGCATTTATTGTATTATTTAACATCCGTATGTCAAAATCATAGTGATCCATAGGCTGTGTCAGGTACTGTCAGAAAGGCTGTAACGTGCTAAGTGAGATGACGACGTCTATGTCCATGTGTTGTGTGTGTAATGGGAGTTATGGATATGGCTGATACAGCTGTATTTCAAATTGGGCTGTGCATGGGTAACACCTCAGACAGGATGGCTATAACAAATGCTTGCTTAATGGACATCCACAGGTGCAAAGAGCCCGGGATACACCTGAGGAGTCACCAAGACTTTCTCATGTGACTCTGGACTTCATTTTGGTTCCTGTGAAATTCCACAAGCAGCGTGGCAAGGGCCAGAGGACAAAAAGCAGGTGCCCAGGATCCATTTTGTCTTTAGTCTGTCTTTAGTGTCCAGCCTGCCTCTGGATCATCTCAGCTCATCTACAACTGAACTCAACTGAAGCTGTGAAACAAAGGACCGAGACCCATCCAGATACTGGATGTTGACCAGAGGGATTGTACAAGCCTGCAAACTCCACAATTCTTCTAGAAACCTGATGTATGTGGATTTTCAAATCATTTGTGTTTGTCTGATTGCTTTAATCCTTTAACATTTCTCTTATAGTTTGTTTCTTTCTTTTTATAACAAACCTTTAGTTTCAGTTATTAAAGGATGGGCTGGCAGCGTGGTATTTTGCGTAAGATCTAAGCTTATATTGATGTGGTAACTGTGGCTGACCGTTTGGGGTCAGGAGAGCTTTTTGGTAAAGAGCATAGAGTTATAAATAACTGATCTCTGTACTGGACCTATTGCCTGATTGGGAGCCAGAGACTGAAATGCAGTAAAGGGGGCTGTGTGTATTTGCACAGTGGCTTCTTGATAACCAGTGTGGGGGAATCAGAAGCACTGTTTGCGGCTGGCTGGGGAGTCTGACTTCAGTGTCACCCACCAGTGCTGGGAGAATCTGCTCTCCTTTTACAGCCTGCCCTGACCTTGGCATTTTCAGATAGCTACCCTAGGCACGGACGGATCATGGGGGGTCAACCGCCCCAGCAAGGGGCGTAGGGATACACACAGACACACACACAGAGAAAGAGCAGAGCTTATTCCTTCCAGGAGGGGACGGCAGTGACACATACACAAACACACACACATATACGGCTCATCCTCTCCAACAGCTGCAGTCCTTCGACATCCCACCCCCATGTTTCCTCACGTCTCCTACTTCAGCACAACAAGCCGCCAGACTTCAGAGGGGCTCCCCGGAGGCCAAGTCATTCCGATCAGACCCTAAGGATTGGGACCCTTCGGAGACCCGGGGTTCTCTCCGCTAGGAAAAAATCCCCAAGCCGCAGAACAGGGCTGTTGGTTTAGAACTTCTTCCTTCACCCACTGGCTACCGGGAACATCCAGCATGAGCTGAAACACACAGCCCTCTCCAGGGGTGTATCCTTAAAGGGGCCACTAACCAGAACAATTATATTCTCATCCCCTACAGTGACCAGACATCCCGAAGTTATTGGGACCGATATGAGGAGCTGGTTTACCCAGCCAAATATGCCGTCCTGCAGAAAACAAATGCCCTGTTTTTCCACACTTGCTGTCTGATCACTTTCTTCTTCCCTCTCCTGGAGGTGTCCCAGACAAGTTTTCTATGAGGAGAGATTAAAAAGGCTGGGAAAGCTCAGCTTAGAAAAGAGACACCTATGTGGGAGGATAGGCTAGAGGTCTATGAAGTCACGAATGGTATAGAGCATTGTTTTCCAACCTTTTTTCATTTGTGGACCCCTAAAAAGCTTCACAGAAAGGTGTGGACCCCTTCATAAATTGACATGTTGACATAGTCTGGGGACTCCCACCATGGACTACAGGTTGAAAACCACACTGGGATGGAGAAAGTGAATGGGGCCATGTTATTTTCCCCTTGACGTAACACAAGAATTAGAGACTAGCTGGCAAAATGAATAGGTGCTCAGTTTAGAACAAACACAAGGGCATGCTTCTTCACCCAACGCTTGATCAACCTGAGGAACTCCCTGCCGGGGGATTTTGTGATGGCCCAAAATACAACTGGGGTCTAAAAGGAAAGAAAGACAGTCCTGGAGGATAGATCCATCCATGGTGATTAATGAAGGTTAGTCAGGGACCCTAAATCTCTGATTGCTGGAAGCTGGGACAGAAAAACTCCACATTTCATAAAGTTTATTAGAACCCCGTCAGGTTTACCCAGTATATTGTTATACCTGTCACTCCACTCCCACCTTTGTGCCCGTTTCTCAGAATACTCACCTACCTTAGACAGATATGGAGATAGAGGCATTCTCCAAGGGCAGGCGTGTCCCTTCTGTGCCAAGCACCTGGAGATGTCTAAGCCCTGAGCTGTCCACACCCAGACTGGAGAGCTGGTAACTCCGTGAGCGCTGCCCATCAGCCCACCTGTACACCACTTCTGTCCCGTCATCCTTGGCGTACTGGAATCGGCTGGGTTGGTAGCCCCTGGTCACCCAGCTGAGAAGCAAAAGACTGGGAAGGTCTCTAGATGGTGGCCAGCTGAGCTCCATGGCCCTGAGGTTTCCTGTGGGTCTGAGATTTAACTGAATTGCGTTTATTGCAGGATGAAAGAGGGTCGGTCGCTGAGAGCCTGGGATAAGCATCTTTATTATTTTAGCTAATGACAGAGAAGACTGCCCCAGGGGTTAGACTGCTCACCTAGGAGTTGGGAGAACCTCGTTCAATTCTCTGCTCTACCACAGACACTCTATATCTCGGTCTTGTCACTCCACCCGATAAATTGGCGAGAGTAGCCGTGCCCTACCTCATGGGGGGGCTGTCAGATTGAAGACTGGGTGATTCCCAGATTCTAGGATGATGAGGGCAGATAGTGGTGGATTCCAGGTTTAGTTATGCCCCACGGGTCAGCATATGTGTTCAGGACTTCATGTCAGTTATTTAGCGGCCCAGTGGGATTCTCGAGAGTATCTAGGTCCCTAAAACTCATTTATGGATCATAAAATCATAGAAGATGAGGGTTGGAAGGTGTAGGCCCCAGCATTGTGATATAGGCCTGAACCAGAGAAGGCACGGATCATAGATACGTATCTAAAGCTTAAGGGTTAATCCTCGCACTGAAAATAAATAAAACCAGGCATTATAAATAGGGATGTTCGAGACACATTGATTGTTTGTTCATGCCACCCCAAGCTCCACTATGATAAGTGACTGCTTGAACATATGAGTGGGAACATCCTGCCTAAACATTTTGTGATTTAACATTTACGACACATTGGGGCCCTGTTGCGAAGATCTACGTATGAATGTTTGGGAACATCCTGAAATCTACTTGCGATAATTCACAAGTGAAGTAACGTGACTAAAGCATATCAGGAGCGTGGTTGATCTGTAAATCATGGGACCATGAGAGGGCAAATGAGATTCCTTTTATATTCTTTTTGTAAAATTGGTATTAATAAAATTGGTATAGGTATAAGGATTTTATTATGTTAGTAAGTAAGTATAAGATGATGTACCAATTTAATGGGATAAGGATGTAATAATTTTTAATAAATATAAATGAGGAGTGAATACAGTTTGAGTCTGTAAAAGATAAGACAGTGAGGAGGCAATCACTGAGGTAATGGTTCTCAGCCTCCAAGGGAGGAGGGAGAGAAGACACTTTTTGTTTAAAGAACGTTTACAACTCAAATGGCCGAAGATCAAGATAACCCTTGAAAACAGGGGAGTTAACATGGAAGGACAGGAACAAGACAAAGTGTGAAACAGGAATGAAAGAATAATGGGAAAGCCGTCACACTTGCGATATCAAACGTAATTGACGATTACATTAAACAAGGAGACTATCTGACATGACAAAATCCATAGACCTGGATGGGGATGAATAAGTATAAAAATGGGGTGAAGAAACCTGGACTTGGGGCTCGTTCTGCAAACCCCATGGAGCATTGTATCGCGACCAACAGAGCCTGGCTCCATCCTTGTGTCCGAGTGAGCTGGCCAGTGATTCAGCTGGAGCAACACAGAGGCTAGTAATTATATGCTGCCTGCAAAACGGGGTGTGTGTGTGTGTGTGTGTGTGTGTGTGTGTGTAAAAGTGTGTTTTAGGCAATTGCTTTTTCAAATATTTTCTGTATTCATAATAAACGCAGCAAACTGCCCTGTCCCCTGAATAAGATCCTGCTGTTTATTTCACGAGTGTAGCATTTTGGTGGAGAATTGCGTAAGGAGGAGAATGGGTATATGCTGCACGTATTATTGAGTCTGGCGCGCCCATCTGTTTAAAATCAAACATATATATATTGCCATTTGTGGGGTGTTGTAGCTGCACCATTGTATTGCCACGTGTAGGGCATTGTAGCTGCACCCCAAAACCTTGGTACTTAAGCAGGGAGAGATTTGGGACCCTCCCAGAGAGTCAGAATATTTAAAAAACAAAACCTAAGAACTCCTCACCCTCCGGGGACGATCCCAACATCAAACCCCAATCCCGGACCTTCGTTAAAAACATTTCCCCTTTCAGTAATACATTACAGAAATTCAGACCGAGCCCCTGGACAGAGCAAGCTTTAGCAGACATCTGTACCATAGCAGACTTAGAGGGAAAACTGACCCAGTGTCTGGCAGTGTACAATCCCTCTAGAACCAAACAGAAAGATGCAGCAGCAATTTGGCTTTTGTGGGAAGCCTGTCATTCAGGTTACATACAAGCTACACTTGACCAGGATTCAACCACCTCATTAACAGAAAAGGTGAAATCCCTAACTAATATTTTGGAACAATACAAATGGAATATTAAATTTGGAAAAATCTCCTCCATAAACGCCTAGAAACAAATTAACATCCTGCAAGAAACCCTTCCAAAAAAAATTCTAATTTTTAAAAAAATTATTCAACATAAAAATAAATTTGAAAGGGAAAATCAAGCAGTGCCAAGAATAGTAAAAACACTGACCCTAAAGCAGGGCAAAGCACCTGCTAATCATAGTTGTTGTGAATCCCTAATTAAACTGTTAAAGAATGTTGTTAATGTTCGCCTGGAACTTAAAATTATCTTACAAGGCTAATTGGTTGCTTCCCTCCACCCCCTCACATACACTTGCATTTCTGTTTTCCTGAGATTTTAACAGAAGTTTTAAATACACTTTTAAAGTTAAAAGTTATGACAGCCAAAAATAATATAATAAAGTTTAAATATAGTAAATAAAAGGCAAAAGTAATTAACTTAAAAAAAAAGTAGCTTTGGTAAAAAATGAATACTACAAGAGTTAAAAGGAATTAAACAGTTGAGAAATATAAAAATGTTCAAAGGTAACAAGTTGTGGAATTGTTAAAAAAGTAATAGTGTTATAAAAAAGAGTTCTTGATTTAATAACATTCAGTAAAACAAATTTTTTTTGTGTGCAAATATATTGTGTAAATCTGTAATGGTTTAAGGATCTAAACCAACATTCTTGGTTTGTAAAACACTTTTTTGTCATTTAAGATGGTTTGGTTTTATTAGCAATTAACCCTTTGGATACTTCCATGCTTCATAAAGTTTAATGTCTTTTAAAAAGCAAAGTTATGGCTGTAGAAAAGTCAGCCAGACACAAGAAAATATGGAGGTAATTCCTCTGTTTTGCCTGCAATCGGCAAGGAAATTTGTAAAAGGAAGAGGTCTTTTAAGCAATAATCTACCACCTTCAAAAGGGGGTAGAAAAATGTTCTTTTTGTATTTCAGAACTTCAGGAAAAGTGGGCACCAGCAAAACAGCTGAAGAACAACACCATGAAGTTATTATCCCAACAAAGATTGTGTTTTGTGTTTTTTGCTGTTTGTCCTGTTACTGACATTGTGTGGTATACTGTATTAAGCAGAAGAGAATCAATGAGCACTGTAAATAAATATATATCAATCTGGATCTGGTACAAATAGGCTTGGGAAACCTTAGAGCAAAATGGAACGTGTGGCAACGGTTGAATACCACGACTTGGTCGCTATACAAAAACAAATGGAAATGGGTAATAGAACTGCTTTAGTTATTGGATGTACTGAAATGCAGATTCTCAGCTTG
The DNA here is from genome assembly GCA_007922155.1 of Mesoclemmys tuberculata. Classification (NCBI taxonomy): domain Eukaryota; kingdom Metazoa; phylum Chordata; order Testudines; family Chelidae; genus Mesoclemmys; species Mesoclemmys tuberculata. The sequence continues at coordinate 6,977 of ML675636.1, read as the reverse complement.
GCCACTTTAAAACATAAAATGTATTGGGTAATATCTGGAAATGTTAAAGTGTTGTCACACTCATTGAAACAAAGAAGGTCACTGTTTTATACTTATAAATCAGACTGGATACAATTTGTGTCAAGCACGGTCAGAGCAGAATTGTTAATAAAAAAATTCATTGCTAGAATGGCCTACCAGCAAACACCGGAGACAGAACTGTGGAAAGTTAGCCCGCTCCCAACTTTGCATGTGGGATCACTTTCCTTACCTTGTATTTCAAGCCAGTGGGCAGGAAGGGAGAGAAAGCTAGTAGATACCCAGGGATGTATTATTTAGGACCCTCATAAGTGGGTGTCCTCTTCCCTGCCTGTCGCTCCTGAACCATGCAGGAAAGATATGTCATTGGGAACACGTGTATGAAATAAATTAAAAATGTGCTTGTGTAACCTCATGGAAAAAGGTGTATTAAAAATAGAAATATGAGCGACCCACCTATAAACAAATGTAAATGTAATGTCAGTGTGATTTCGTTATGCTAGGCACTGCTGATCACAGCTGCATGCAAGGTTCTGGATACCAGGTGAGGAATAAAAACACGCCCACACCAGTTAGGTGCACTTATCTTTAATCACGGTTTATGCTCCAAAAAGCAACGGGAGACCCTGCGGTGCATTGCGAAGCAGGCTTCTGGGGGATCTTGCCACGCAATCCAAGTGGATTCATGGCTTTATTACCTCCCCAAAAGAAAAAAAAACCCAAATAGAAGTGTAGAACCTGCCAATTTCTCAATTGACATTGATTTAGGTTGGCAGGATCTAACAGAAGACATGTTTAAAGGAGGCAAAGTCTCCAAGTAATTACAGCAAACAATGGATCATGCTGGAAACCGCACCATTCAGAGCATGCACGCAAATGGGGACATCATTAAAATAGCAAAATAAAAAAAAAAAGAATGAACAGCCTATCATTGGTATGATATTTTTACAGGCTGGTTTCCTACCTCAAAAGAAATATTATCAAAAGCCCTACACCCACTGCTAATAGTTTTGATTTTAAGTGTGATATGTCTTATTGGGATGTGTTTTATGTTTTGTTGGGTAAAGCAAATATATGTTAATTTGGAATCACGTGTTCAAATCACCTCCCAGTGCTTGGCCCCCAGACGATAACATATAGAGGAAAATGACCCATTCAAGCCCCTGAATTGAAAGGTCAAAAGGGGGAAAATGGAGGCCCCAGGGCTGTGATGTAGGCCTGAACCAGAGCAGGCCCGGATCATGGATACGTAGTTAAAGCTTAAGGATTAATCCACACACTAAAAAAAAATAAAACTCGGCATTATAAATAGGGATGTTCCGGACACATTGATTGTTTCTTCCTGCCACCCCAGGCTCCACTATGATAATCGACTGCTTGAACATATGAGTGGGAACATCCTGCCTAAACATTTTGTGATTTAACATTTATGACACATTGGGGTCCTGTTTGTGAAGATCTACATATGAATGTATGGGAACATCCTGAAATCTAATTGTGATAATTTACAAGTGAAGTAACGCGGCCAATGCATATCAGGAGTGTGGTTGATGTGTAAATCATGGGGCCATGAAAGGGCAAATGAGATTCCTTTTATATTCTTTTTGTAAAATTGCTATTAATTGACTTGGTGTACGTATAAGAATTTTATTATGTTAGTAAGTAAGTATAAAACAATGTACCAATGTAATAAAATAAAAATGTAATAATTTTTAGTAAGTATAAATGAGGAGTGAATGCAATTTAAGTCTCCTAAAATAAGACGGCTAGGAAGTAATTGCTGAGGTAATGGTTCTCAGTCTCCAAGGGCAGGAAGAAGAAAAGATGCTTTTTGTTTAAAGAACTTTTACAACCCAAATGGCTGAAAATCAAAGTAACCCTAAAAAACAAGGGAGTTAACACCCACAGAAAAAAACAAAACAAAATATAAAACAGGAATGAAAGAATAATGGGAAAGCTGTCACACTTGCGATATCAAACATAATTGACAATTACATCAAACAAAAAGATTATCTAACATAACAAAATCCATAAACCGAAATAAAAATAAATAAGTATAAAAATGGGGAGAAGAAACCTGGACTTTGGGCTCATTCTGCAAGCTCCAAGGAGCATCATGTCGCGACTGACAGAGCCTGGTTCCATCCTCATGTCTGAGTGAGCTGGTCAGTGATTCAGCTGGAGCAACACAGAGGCTGATAATTATATCCCTCCTGCAGAACGGTGTGTGTGTGTAAAAGTGTGTTTTAGGCAATTGCTTTTTCAAATATTTTCTATATTCATAATAAATGTGGCAAACTGCCTTGTTCCCTGAAATAGATCCTGCTGTTTATTTCATAAGTATAACAAAGGGACCTCAGGCAGTCAGCTAGTCCAACTCCTTGCTCAAAGCAGGACCAACCTCAGCTAAATCTTGCCACGCAGGTCAAGCTGGGCCTTAAAAACTCTAAGAATGGAGATTCCGCCACCTCCCAAGGTAACACATTTCAGTGCTTCACCACTCTCCTATGGAAATATATCCTAATATTCCTAATATCCAACCTAGACCTCCCCCACTGCTCTTTGAGACCATTGCTCCTAGTTCAGTCATCTACTACCACTGAGAACAGCCTAGCTCCATCCTCCCTGAAACCCCCTTTCAGGTAGTTAAAGGCTGCTATCAAATTCCCCCTCATTCTTCTCTTCTGCAGACCAAATAAGCCTAGTTCCCTCAGTATCTCCTCATACTTAATGTGCTCCAGCACCCTCAGCAGTTTTTTTGCCCTCCACTGGGCTTCCTCCAATTTGTCCGCATCCTTCCCAAAACTGGACACAATACTCCAAAGGCGGCCTCATCAGTGCTGAATAGAGGGGAATAATCACTTCCCTCGATCTGCTGGCAATGCTCCTACTAAAGCAGCCCAATATGCCATTAGTCTTCTTGGCAACCAGGGCACACTGCTGACTCATATCCAGTGTAACCCCCAGGTCTGTTACTGCAGAACTACTGCCTAGCCACTCGGTCCCCAGTCTGTAGCTGTGCATGGGATTCTTCCATCCTAAGTCTTGTCCTTGTTGAACCTCATCAGATTTCTTTTGGCCCAATCCTGCAATTTGTTTAGGTCCCACTGTATCCTATGCCTCCATCGTATCTACCCTCCCCCTAGCTTAGTGTCATCTGCAAACTTGCTGAGGGTGCAATCCACCCCATCCTCCAGATCATTAATGAAGATGCTGAACAAAAGCTGCCTCAGCGCTGACCCCTGGGGCACCCCGCTCGTTACCGGCTGCCAACTAGACATCAATGATGATGATTAATTATTCGGTCCTTATTACATAATTAATACTCATTGAGTGTTACCTACACTGCCCACAGATGAGGGTCTGCACTACAGGGCTAAAAATAGTGGGGTCAACAGTCCCCGTTGTGCTTGGAGACCCACCCCTCCTTGCTAGGTTGACCCAAGTGGGATTGTCTAGCTCTGTAGCATGAGCCATTATATTCTGTAGCTCACACGAGATAAGGTTACGGTCAGGACTTGTTTGTAGGTACCTAGATGGGGTACTACAGGAGCATGGCAGAAGTCAAAGGCTCGATTGCATTTAAGCGCCCAAGGGATAGGGTTTTAAATCGATAAACTGCTATGGCGCTGAGAGGGGCATGTGGCCTACTGGTTAGAGGACGGGAAACTGGGATTCTAACTGGGGAGAGTGGGTGGTCAGGTGGGGAATGGGGCATGGGGCCTTTCACCTCTAGGAGACATCAGCTCTGATCCAGCCCCAGGGATAGGCTGGCTCAGGAGGTGAAGAATGGGGACGGGGGTCTTTTCCCCTTAAGGGAGAGCTGGCTCTGATCCTGCCCCAGGGATGGGGAGACTGGACAGGCTTAGGGAAAGAGATATGGGCTCTGTTCCATTTTCTAATCCAGCCCCACCTTGATGGCCAGACAGGGGTGGGGAAGATTATAAGAACGCACCAGGTCCGGTCTGGGGAGGCGGGGTTGAAGCCGGTTCCAGCCTCTCCAACCAGATGAGACCAATTGCTTCACTGAAAGGCCTCGCAGGAGATGTTGCATCATCCCAGATGGCCTGTCTGGGGTTTTGACACTTCCGAGGGGAAACTGTGTGGGGGGGGAGGGGGAGGACATTGGCTGGCATCTGTGCTTCCTGCTGCAGGAGATGAGCCTCTAATTCATAGTGTGGAGATCGTACTGGTGGCTGAGCTGAAAACCCAGATCCCCTGCCCCGGAGCCACCCGCTCAGCATGGCATTAACTTGTCTTCTCTCCGTGCTGGGTAAGTGATCTCACCTGCGTCTGTCTGTCCTGAGGTCCCTGTACCCCCACCCTGTCCCACATCCAGAGTCCCATTCTTTCTCTTCTCTCTTTCAGCCTGGCTCCAGATCCTCCCCCAGCCAGCGTCCCCTGCAGGTAATGCTCTCTCTTGTCTCTCGAGGGCAAGAAGGCGTTTCTACCCATGTCAATCCCCATGGAGGATCAAGGTGTCCCACGGGAATGGGGGAGTGTCAATGACAGGGGTCAGTGCCCAAAGACGTGGGGTAATCTGACCCTCACCGGAATCTCTGACCTTGATCCTTTGTGGGTTGAGATAAGGGAAATGCTGGAAGCTTGAGGTTTTATCCCCCTGGAAACATTTGCATCAGCATTAATTTGAATAACTCCTGGCAGTCAGATAAATATCCCGTCCCTCTCTGGAGCCTGTGAAGGCTTTGGCCTCAACCCCATCCTGTAGCAGTGAGTTCCCCAGGCTAATTTGCCTCTTATTCTTCCAGTGTGTCTCCTACATCAGCTTCAGTCTAAGCTCGCACGATGGCCACTGAAAATGAGTGGGAGGGTCTCACAATTAGATGTAATTGGGAATTATCCAGTGAATTTCTTTTTCCATTGAGAAAAGCCACTTCGTCAAAAGCAAAAGTGTTTTGTAGGGGAAAAAATTTATGTCAAACAAGTTTTGAGATTTCAGGTGAAAGTCATTCCGGGATAGGTGAGCCAGAAACTTTTTTTTTCCCCCACAAGGCCAATTTTTTCTTTGGAAATGTGAGTAAAGGCTGGCCTACCCTAGAGAGTTTTGTTGACAAAAGTCAGCGTATGTTGACAAAACAGTGCTGGTGTGCACACTGCAATCGCACACACACAACCCCACCAAGAAAGCTGCCCTGTTTTTCTGACAAAATAAAACCACCTCGACAAGAGGCTTTTGTTGGCAGAACAAGGGCGATACAGTGTCTGTATAGACACCGTGTCCCCTTATAGCGGTGGAGGGGCTGTCATTCTTGTCAATTTCTTGTCCGTTGAATTTCTTGTCCATTGAAATGGACAAGAAAGCGAGCAAGGTCGCATCGGCTGCTGCAAACTCAGGGCGGCTTGTTCTCAGCTCCTGGCTGCAAGCTGGGACGTGGGCAGCTGCCGTCCGGCTCCCAGTTATGAAGCCGGGAGCAGGCAGAAGGTAGGTGACTGCTGTCTGGCTGGGACTGGGGAGGGTAGACATCCCTGCGCAGCTGCCCCCTGGCTTCCAGATGGTATCAGGAAGTGGGGGAGCAGCCCAAAAGGAACCTAGGAGCCTATGGGTTCCTGGCAGGGCCCTGAGAGATGGGTATCTCAGTTCCCTACACTGCCCCTTAGGTTGGTATAAGGTCGCTGCAATTATAGCAGTGGCTGAAAGTCAACATATGTGGGCAAATTTTTGTACTGTAGACAAGGCTTGAAGCCACTGGAGAAACAAATGAAATGGAGCTTCTCCAAGCCAGCATGTCCATTGACACCCCCTTCCCCCCAGCTGGATCATTGCTCAGATTTCGTGCCACACACCTGGGGGACATTTCGACTTTCCCACCTCCTGCAGGACTGGAAAAATTTTTTTGAAGGGTCACAAAATCCTCAAACGATGGGAAACTTGCCTCATCCCCAATGCCTCCCCCCATCACCTGGGTGGCCGGTGGCTGTGATTTCTGCACTTGCCGGGGTGCTTCCTGTCAAGTTCAAGGGCGGAAGAGTGACTCATGTAACTGCTCATGTTGTAGGGGGATGAGTCTTTCGAGGGTAAGACAGGCACATTAGCCGAATGACATATGGAGAACTCACCCAGATGACGCCTGTCTGTTCCCGGGGGGAGGGAGTAGTGGAAGGGGGGTGCTAGCACGACCTAGAGAGGCAATGTTTGAAATGGTTTATAAATGGGCTTCTGCTCCCACCCGCCCCCGTTCTGCAATCATGGAGGAAAGACAATTTGTGCATTGCACTCAGTTTCCTCATCTTTCCTTCCCTTTGTGGCCAGGACTAATAATGACAAATCTGGTACAACGCACTTCTTAGCCCTGTCCCTCCCTGAGAGACACAGGCCACAGGAGTAGGGCAGGGCCCTTCATTCCCCCCACCCCCCGCACAAAACATGTGACGCAGGGTTGCTGGGTGAGGAAGGATGGCTCAGGATTATAGGATCTTTCAGAGGTTATAAAATCAAAAGGGGCCTCCCCTCCCTGTTAAAAATTCATGCCTTGTTTCTTGGCTGAATTGATCTAGCTTCAGCCATTCGATCTTCTCAGACTGCTACCCTCTAGAGTGAACAGCCCCAATATCACATTTCTGGTCCCCCTGTAGGTAGTTATATCAGTGATCAAATCACCCTTTATTCTGCTCTTTGGTAAATGAAATAGACTGCATGCCTTAGGTCTCTCATTCTGATTCTTTAATCCAGCTCATAGCTCTTCTCTGACCCCTCTGGATTTTATCGCCATCTTTCCTGTATTGGGGACATCAGAATTGGACGTAGGATTCCAGCAGCCGTCTCACCTGTCCCAAAAACAGAGGCTACATGACCTCTCTAGTCCAGTCTGAGATTCCAATTTATGCATCCAAAAATCACAGTTGCCCCTTTGGCCATGGAGTCGTACAGGAAGCTCATGGTTTAGATGATTATCCACCACAACCCCAAAGTTTTCACACTTTCACTGTTCAAGCCACTA
>ML675634.1:0-10351 GCA_007922155.1 Mesoclemmys tuberculata | reverse complement strand
TCTTTCTTTCTTTCTTTCTTTCTTTCTTTCTTTCTTCATAGCATGATAAAATCATAGTAGATTATGGTTATAAGGGACCTCAGGAGGTCATCTAGTCCAAATCCCTGCTCAGGGCAAGAGCCACGCCGACTAACTCATCCCAGACAGGGCTTTCTTAAGCTGGGCCTTAAAAACCTCTAAGGATGGAGATTCCACCACCTCTCTAGGTAACCCATTCCAGTGCTGCATTTTCCTCCTAGTGAAAAAGGTTTTCCTAATATCCAACTTAGAGCTCCCCCACTGTAACCTGAGACCATTGATCCTAGTTCTGTCATCTGTCACCACTGAAAACAGCCTAGCTCCTTCCTCCCTGGAATGTCCCTTCAGGTAGTTGAAGGCTGCTATCAAATCCTCCCTCACTCTTCTCTTCTGCAAACTAAACAAGCCTAGTTCCCTCAGTTGCTCCTCATAAGTCATGTGCTGCAGCTCCTAATCATTTTTGTTGCCCTCCGCTGGACTATCTCCAATTTGTCCACATCCTTCCTGTAGTGGGGGCCTCAAAACTGAACACAATACTCCAGATATGGCCTCACCAGTGCCAAATGGAGGGGAATAATTACTTCCCTTGAACTGCTGGCAGTGCTCCTGTTAATGCAGCCCAACACATCATTAGTCTTCTTGGCAACAAGGGCACACTGTTGACTCAATATTCAGCTTTTTGTCCACTGTAATTGCCAGGGCCTTTTCTGCAGAACTGCCAACTAGACAGTCGGTCCTCGGGCTGTAGCAGTTCCTGGCATTCTTTCAACCTAAGTGCAGGACTCTGCACTTCTCCTTGTTGAACATCATCAGATTTCTTTTGGCCCAATCCTCCTATTTCTCTACATCATGCTATATCCTATCTCTACCCTCTGTCCTATCTGTGTCTCCCCCCAGCTTAGTGCCATCTGCGAATTTGCTGAGGGTGAAATCCACCCCATCCTCCCGAGCATTAATGAAAATGTTGAGCAAAATTGGCCCCCAGATAAACAAACTGGCCCCTGGGGCACTTCACTTCTAACAAGCTGCCAACTCAATATCGAGCCATTGATCACTACACATTGACCCTGACAGTGTAGCCAGCTTTCTAGCTACCTTATAGTCCATTCATCCAACCCATACTTCTTTAACTTGCTGATAGGAATACTGTGGGAGACCATATCAAAAGCTTTGCTAAAGCCAAAATATATCACTTCCACCTCTTTCCCCACATCCACAGAGCCACTCATCTCATCACAGAAGGCAATCAGGTTGCTAAGGCATGAATTCCTCTTGATGAATTCATGCTGACTGGTCTTAATGTCTTCCCCTCTTCCAAGTGCTTGTCAATGGATTCCTTGAGTACCTGCTCCATGATATTTCTGGGGACTGAGTTGAAGCTGACCAGTCTGTAGTTCCCTGCATACTTTCTCTTCCCTTTTTTGATGATGGGCACTATATTTGCCTTTTTTCCCAATCTTCCCACACCTCCACTAATCACCACAAATTTTCAAAGGTAACGGCCGGTAGCTCGACAGTCACATGAGCCAACTCCCTCAGCACCCTCGGATGCATTGTATCCAGCCTAATGGACTTGTGCATGTGCAGTCTTTCTAAATAGTACTGAATCTGTTATTTCACCACTGAAGGCTGTTCACCTTCTCCCCATTCTGTGCTGTCCAGTGCAGTAGTCTGGGAGCTGACCTTGTTGGTGAAGTTAGAGGCAAAAAACCATTGAGTACTCCAGCTTTTTCCACAGCATCTATTACTAGGTTGCCTCCTCCATTCTGTAAGGGACCCACACATTCCTTAAACTCCTCCATGTTGCTAACATAACTGTAGGAACCCTGCACGTCCCGTGCTAGCTGCAACTCCAGTTGTGCTTTCGCCTTCCTGATTTCACTCCTGTGTTCTCAAGCAGTGTTTTCATATTCCTCCCTAGCCATCTGACCAAGCATCAACTTCTTCTAAGCTTCCTTTTTGTTTTTATTAAGCAACTTAAGCTTAACTTTATTAAGCAACCCTTTGCTGCTAAGGCTGTGAGGGCTTGCTCATGTATAAAGCAAAGATGCTAATTTTTAGAGGCCTGAGTTGATAAGTCTCTTGCATTTCTGCATTATTAATCTTATCTTTTATCCTCTAATCAGCATTTGGACTTCACTGCCCTCCACTAGAAACAGGCTTCTCAATCCTCCACTAAGCATTGGAGGATACTGCTTCATAAACCATAATATTCACCAGCACAATTACTTATACATAGACTTTCCCTACCTCCACCTGTTATAGACTTACCCTTCACAATCTACCATAAACGATTCAGAAATTCACAAATCATACAATTTTTGTCCCTCAGTAAATGATAATATTCTAACCTTTTCACTCACCATAAGATCATTTCGCATATATTCACCATAACATCCTCTCACTTCAACTAATAAAATCTGAATATCTTTCCTCCCATCAACCCATTATATTACCTCTTCAATCCAACACTTCAGGGAAAGATTGGGGGAATGTGGAGGCCTCAGGGCACATCCTGCAGGTCAATATAGTTTGGCTGTAGCATGAGAAGACAATTCCAGTGTCAGTCACCAGTCATTTCTTTTCTCAAGAATCTCAGCAAATGACAGTGGCCTAGGGTTGAATGAACCTCACTATTTATTAAAACAGATAACATAATATGGTAACAAAGAAAACTTGGAGTTACAACACTGATTATCTCTGCCAAAAGCTTGAGTGATCTCTCACCCTGTGTCATCTGAAGAAATGAGTGAAAACAATAAAAACATACTTGTGTGACTAATACTTCTACTTTACAAATGAATTTGAATCAGGTGAGTTCATGAATATCCCAGCAGTGCAGACATGAAGGTTCATGGAAACGGTGAATTTGAAGCAATGACCCAAGGGAGGTGAGTGCTGCCCTCCAACGGAAAGTCAATAGCTGTTGGATGTCTAATTACCACAGGACTAGCTGAAAATTACCTCCACACTGTGGCTCTAGCAGCTAACTGAAATCAGGTCATGACCTCAAGGCAGTGTTAAGTGTCCCAATTCACTTTTCCTTAAATGTTAATGTTATTGCCTATATTTATCTGTAGCCATCTGAATGCTGTTTGTTTTATCTGTGTACCTTCTTTGATGTGTATTAGTGCAACTAACTTAGCCTACTGTTGCAATGTTCTTTCTCATGTCTGTATCCTGAACTTAAATCAAAGGATGCATTGCATTTAAGGAAGAGATTTTTCTTGTCATGGTGCTAATGAAAACGAATGAAATGTTCTGGATTACTGTCACTAAATGCATTAGCTATATCTCTGTAACCCAAGCTTTGTCTGCTTTTAATGACCAAAGCAATATCCATGGTGTGCTGAAATGGATTGATAGACTGTTTTCAACTAAAAAAAGGCACACTGGAGGGGATTCTCTGAACTTTTTGGATGATGCCAGGGGAGTTTCCACATACAAGACAGAGTTCCCCAGATCCACTAGAGTCAACCTGCAAAGAACTCATGAAGATTCTACGAGACTGGCAGATTACGACTTCTCTGATACCATTTGGACAACACAATCTGATCCAGCTGTTATGTATTTTATCTGCTTTAAACTCTTGATAATTCTCTCGTTTCTTTTTCTTTGTTAAGAAATCAGTATTTAGTTTATGAAAGAATTGGGTGCTTTGTTGTTTTTGGTAAGAATCTGAGCACCCAGTGATCTATGGTCAGTGACTGATCCTTTGAGTATGGAAAAATCTAGTGTATATGATTTCTGGTTTTCATAAACCTTTATCACAAGGTCCTATTTATTTGGGTGATAAAGAGAAGCTGCAGAGTATAAAGGGACTGTCCGTCACCATGACAGTGACATATAGTGATCCAGGAGCTCACTTTCGTTACTGGTGTGGTGAAATCTAATCATGGAATTTACCCCCAGTCTGGGGTGTTTGCTCTCGTTTCTGATGGTCTCACCTGAGTTTCGCACTCTTAGCTGTGAGCCATTCAGGGCACTGTGACAAAAAACACCTAATTAAACAAAAAAAGCAAACTGAAGCATGAGTTTAGCTGTAAGTCATCAGTGGTACTTCTCTCATGTTTACAGTTAAGTACCATATATTTTTTGTAGATCAGTGCCTTAGATCAGAATATTCAAAGGAAATAAGCTCTTAAAATGTAGACTTCTTAAAACAAGAAGTTACGACAATTTTGACCTCCTGAATTAGTTTTTTTTTTTTTTAAAAACAATTGTAATAATCCATTGTAATGAAAAAGGCATGGGAAACAGGGCATGTTAAAATGTGTCAAGTCAAAAGAGTTCAAGGCTCACAGAACATGTTTATCGTGAAATTCTTGTAAATGAACTATGGAGTAAGAAAGATTCACATAAAATCTTTCACATAAAAACACTAGAAACACCACAAAGTGCAAAATCTGCAGCTCCCGCACCTCAGAGAATCCCAGGAGCAGGAACTCGGTCACAGTGGTTCTGTTGGACATTTTCTTCCTTAGCATGTTGTGTCCGGCCTGCGGAGGGAAGGAGACAGGTGTCCATGAGGATTAGAGTGACTGAGGTAATGACCCTGATTCCTCTCTCCATAATAACTCACAATGTGACTGTCAAAGCATAGCCCTGATCACATCCACTGTGCAGGGGCCATGAGGGCTCCTCGCTGTGGAGAAAGAGACGACTCGCCTGGTGCATTATCCCGCTGATGTTCAATCGGCACAAGTCTTGGAAGCTGGGCCAGTTCACACTGTCTGAAGATCTGAGCCAGGACCTGGCTTGATAAAATGCAGTAGGAAGATGGAACAAGGTACATGCCATATCCACAAGTCCTAGCAAAGAAAGTCCCTCTGTTGTGACCAGCCGCAGGCTCACAGCTTGGGCCTGGCACTGAAACTGTAAAACACCACACAGCCTCATCCCATTGCCAGGGAAATGAGCCATAGACACACCCAGTGTTCTACACAGCCACTCGGCTGGGATGATTCCACATCAACGGCCTGCTGCCTATTCACACACGGATGTATGGCCCCCAGTGCCAACCATGCTGACAAAGCTGTGTCACGAGGGGTTCGTGGCACTACTCAGTTACTTCTGTGTCCTATCATTTCCCTTTGTGACTTTGTGTCTGTGCCGTGCGGGTCAGTGGCAGTCAGGACACCTGTTTCAGTCCTTGGCTCTGCCACTGACCTGCTGCATGACCTTCGGACAGTCACTTCCCCTCCCTGGGGCTCGCTTTCACCTCCCTGCCCTTTCTCGGCCTGGTCTACTAGGGCTGTGAGCTCTTTGGGGGATGGGCTGTGTGTCATAATGTGTATATTCTCTGCACCTCATTACAGTATTTGTGAGCCAGCTGTAAGCAGTGATGGAGCCTCGGTATGGAGCCAGACAAAGAGATTTCTAGTCCCAGTGACCTCCTTCCTGTCCAGCTAAGCTCCATGTCAGGACAGACAGATCTGGCTGCTGGGTGGAACTCTGACCCTGGGTTCAACGCTCCTAGTCCCTATAACACATTTTCTGTGGGTATCAGCTTTGCCGCTTACTCAGTTTTACTTTCCTTTGAAACAGGAATCAAAACAGATGCAATAGAACCAATGGGTTTCCAGTTAAGGTGTTATTAGACAGCATTAAGGTTCTCCACCCTTGTTTGAAGTTTAAGTCTGGTTGGAATTTTTCAGTTGGATTTTTGTTGGTTGCTTGGGCTTTCTGATGGAAAATTGTTTTTTTAGCAAAATGTGTCTGCTTTCCCTCAAGATCTGTGATGTTTTGTTAGAAAACTGAATATTCAGCAGGCAACCTTGGTTGGTTGGTTTTCATCTTAGATTGTACATTTTTCAGCTGAAAGTTTGCAGTTTCCTTAAAACTGAAAAAAGAATTGGGTTTGGAGTTTTTGATGAAAAGTTGAAATTTTCCATAGGAGGAATTTCTTTTTTCCTGACTATCTCTAGTTGTTTGAGTAAATTCACAGTGAAATCCTTACTGAGTTCTGACGGTCAATCTGATTCACTGTCTTAACTTTTCTTTGTATGTTAATCCCCACCCATATTTAATTGAAATAGCACACTTACTGTACTGGTCTCCGTGGATTTTTTCCCAACAGGTGATGAATCTGGTCATTCAGCTCCAGGATTCTTCGGTCGTTATCTATCTATGTATCTAGACGCCAAAGACGCAAGTGTATAAGAGTCATTTCACCCCTCACTCTGAGAATTACCTGACAGAACTAGACTCAGCCCGATCGCTGAGCAGTGTGTAGCTGGCTTTGTGCGTCACCAGCATTAAAGAAGCGATGCTGTGGGAAGGTGATTTACCTGGGTTTATTTCCTAAGGGCCTGTGGGACTCACTTCTGAGAGACCTGAACATCTCAGAAGCAGAGTTCCAGAGGCAAAGATTCATAGACTCATCCATTTTAAATCTGAAAGGGGATGTCCTGATACTCAAGTGTGACCTCCTGCCTAGCACAGGCCCATGGATCTCCCCCAGTGTTTCCTGACTCCATCCCAGCTTCGGTGCTTTCTGTGGACCATGATTACCAAGGGATCTGAGCACCTAAAGGTGGGGACAGTTACATACTGGGATTTCCCAAAGCTCCTAAGTCTGCCAGGTATCTAAATCCCATGGATATCCAATGGGAGTTAGGCACCGAACTTGCTGAGGTGTTTCTTCAAATCCCACTAGGCAACTATCAGCTGCTTTAGATGCCTGAACCCCTTTGTGATTCTGGCCCTGGGTCTCTCTTGGCATCTTCCAAGGCCTGGGCTTCTCCTGACTTTCAGAAATATGAAGGCTGGAATTTGAAAGGAGCCTAAGGGAGAGTAAGGCCTGCATGTTTGGGGGGCCTATCGCCCTTAGACTGCCTTGACAATCCCAGCCTGAAATGATGACAAGGGCAGCCAGGCAGCAGGGTTATAGTGAGGAGGTCAAGATACGTGGAGCTCTTGTGATCTAAGCCCAGCTACACAACTGAATTACGCCAGCTCTTCATGCCTCAGTGGCCCCAATTGTAAGCTGGGGGAGAAGCCCTGGCACTGGAGGAATAAGTCATAATGGACGGTGTGATAACGGCTTACGCATGCTTCGGTTTTGTTTGAGCTCTGACTGGATTTTCATCGATCTGGATGAACTACTAGTCGCATTTTCATCAAACAGAAGTCGCCTGAGGCCCTGCACTCAGTGTTGGCATTTCTCTGTCTGTCTGTGTTCATCTAACATGGTAACTTTTGAAAAACACGTCTGACCAGATTCCAGAATGTCAGGAAATGTTCTAGGCCCTTGAATTTCGGTTTAGTTCCACCTACTTGTCAATTTCATTTAAATGCAAATCCTCCCCAATACCAGTTACCTTTCAACTAGACAAGTCAAATTTCACCTTTCAGCATGAGATTTTCACAGCACTGGGTCCTGACTTACATCTGTTGTCCATGAAGGTATTTAAACATTTGTATCAAATACTACCTTTACCTGCTAACTTTAAGATGATTGTTATTCTTGTTCAGTAACCCAGATAACTAAACCAGTCAGACAACTACCAGTGAAGAAACAGTTGCAGATCTGTATGTAACGCTGAGATCCATTTTGCATTTAAAGCTGAGATTCAGCCTGTGTTATTCCAGAACCAAGTAATCTGCGCTAAACTTGAAAGTATTCCCAGTTACACACACCATTACAATGCAGTAAAAGCTAATAGCATGCATCCGTAATTCAGAGAAAACTACAATAGAAGGAAGTTGTAATTATCCTCAAAGGAAGCGCTGGAAACCAGGAAATGGACAGGGTGAAACTAAACTGAAATGCAAGCAAGGGTCTAGAACATTTCCTGCCATTCTGGAATCTGGTTGGACATGATTTTCAAATGTCCCCATGCTAACTAAACACAGAGAAAGAAAGAAAAGCCAACACACTGAGGAGGTCTTGAGCAGGATTTTTAAAGACATTTAGGATTTTCAATATGTGTTGGCGTCCTACATCCTTTTGACAGTCCCACTAGGAAATATACTTCCTTTAAAAATGTGGCCGTTAGGCTGGGATTTGCCAAGGAGACTAAGGGAGTTTGGTGAGTTTCAATGTGATCATAAAAATTGACATGTATGGGTCTCATTTAAGACATTTGTTCATCTTCATCCATCATTTTTGGCCACCAAGCATTATTCCTTGTACCAAATTTTTCAATATCCAGTGGACAATGGGTAGAACTGGGTGAAATTTTTCAGATGAATAGTTTCTTTGCAGAAAACTTTACTTTTACTCAAACCTGAAACAATTTGTTAATTTGACCCAATTCCTTTAGAGTGGGAAAAGAATTTTCAGGGCCAGCTGCAGAAGCTATCATCTATCTTATTAGGGCCCTTGCCTAGAATGTGAGATATTCAGGTTTGAATCCCTGTTATGAAGATGTGTTGAGGCCACTCTCCACTTTGCTCTCAATGTCTCCTGGTGATGCTATTTCACTTTGTAAAAATGCCTCCATATACATTGTACCAAAGAGGAGGCCAAGGGAGAATACATACCATCAAAGCCTGGTGGTTTTGGCACTCTCCTAAGAGTTAGAAGATTTGGAGTCACCTCCCGTCTAAATCACGCAAAAAGGGCTGTGATTTCTTGATTTGCTGGTTGAACTTTAAAATCAGTGACTCATTAACTCTAATGATGTCTTCCTACTGTCTCCCTTCAGTATCCAGTTTAGGCTATTTCCCAACAACCTAATTCAAATATTTAAATGAGAGGCAGCCCAGCCCAGTGGAGCAGGTGCTGTTCTAAAAGTCAGGACACCTGGGTTCTGTTCCTAGGTTTCCTTCTGGCTTGCTGTGCAAATTGTTTTCTCTTTTACTCTTTGAGTGTTATTTCTATTTAGATGGCAATCTCCTTGCAGCAGAGATTGTCACTAACACAGCAACAGAACCAACACAAACAATTAATCCCCAAACACAATAGCTCTTCACTGCAACTCACACCTCTCATTTGCCACCCACCCAGGTTTGCTAGCACCACTGCCCAGACACAAAAGAGCAGAACCAGCACATACAATAACCTCCAAACACACATAATCCCTCACCATAGCACACCCGTCCCATTCACCACTCCCACAAATCCAGACAAATTCCCTCAGACACAACACTCCAACCAGGACGCTTAACCACCCTCACTCATAGCTACTACACACTTGATCCTCCAAATCAAAGGTCACCCTCAGTGAATTGAAAGGTGCTTTTGTGAAACCAGAATAAGAAAAGTGCTATGATAACTAGTCACTGGGTTCATACAGTCACAACCGATTCCTGGGGATATTTGGAAATAGAGATGGCTATCAACAGCAGAGACTGGGGTTTTTACTCATTATTGGACATTTTGTTCAGGAGGGCACATTATTAGCTGCAAGATGAGTTCTGCTTGCCTTCAGGGCCAAAGTTCCTGAAGACCTTCAAACTGATGTTTCCACAGCAGAATAAAGGAGGTGACCCTCAATTTCCGTTAACATATAATTTGATAGATTGCCAGAGTTTAGGGCCAGAGACGACCATTGTCAGCTGCTTGCTAAGTGTGTCTGTTCTCTCTGTGTGCTGCACCAGCTTTGCGCAGGTAGCTGGTCCCACAGACCTCGACTCAGCTGCCCAAGAAGACCACAGATTTGGTTCAATAACAGTTGCTTTGTTTCATTAGATCAACATTTCAGACCTTGTCAAAATATAACAAAAACCAATGACAAGTGACTATTTTTATTCAGACTTCTAAATGACAGGAGTTAGTCCTGCTTTGAGCAGGGGGTTGGACTAGATGACCGCCTGAGAACCCTTCCAAATCTAATTTTCTATGATTTGATTTATTGATCTGACATCCTGGAGAATAATACAATATTTCTTAAACTCTGAGTAAGATTTTCTAAAACGTAGATAGCTAGATAGATGGGTGTATAGATTGTTGGATGGATGGATGAGGGGTGTATGGGAATAGAGAGAGAGGAGAGTGAGAGAGAGAGAGAGAGAGATGATATTGTTTAACATAAAGGGCAATTCATTCAGACTGAAAGTACATGATTAGGAAAAGTCACTGAGCCCATCTCTGGTTTAAAACATTGAAAAAGCTATACAAGCTCTGCAGAGTAGCTGGTGTAACTCCCATTAATTGATGTGCTTCCCTTCTGCTTGCTGTCTTCACTGCACTGTGCTGATGGGAACCACATTCCTGTCAACACAGCGATACGCCACTTGAGGGGGTGGATTTACTGCATCGACTTCCTGATCGATTGAGTGGGTCTACCCTGACTGCTCGATTGATTCAGAAAAACTGATCTGATGGTGGCAACTTTGCTTCCGTCAGTATAGACATACCCTAAGTGAATTAAATTAACATTATTTT
>ML675633.1:4523952-4585488 GCA_007922155.1 Mesoclemmys tuberculata | reverse complement strand
AGTTACAGCCCCGCAGGGAAACGAGGGAGCACAGAGCCCCTCGGGGACGAAGCCACTAGGGGACCCTTAGACGCACTCGGGAGCACTGGAGGGTACTTACAACCACTCGGCGACGCTTAGACCCACGAGGCGACACTTGCAACCACTCGGAGACGCTTAAAGGCACTCGGAGGACTTGGGGAGGCACTTACAGTGAGGGCTAGTGGGGGTGGGAGGAGGACGTTTTCTGGACCTTGGTGGGGTCCCACTCTCTCCCACTCTCTCCAGCCCTATGGCCAAGAGTGGGTATGTGAAGGGTCAGCAGACTCCATGAACGCCATTGTGGCATGCCCCAGCTTCTGGAGTCATGTGCTGTTGGGAAGGTGCCATGGGGGGCAGGGCTCTTCCAAGGGAGCTGCCCTGCAGCTGCATAGTGGGAAGAGCAACAGCTCACAGGGACCATGCGCTGAGTGGCTGCAATGAGCCCACCCTCATGAGCAGGGCCTGGGCATGTGGGGACAGGCGTCTCCTGGGGGGAGGGGCCCACAACCCTCATGGGCAACTAGTTCCTCGCTTATAGTAGCTTATCCTGCACCCTGTGTCCCCCCGCTGCACGCCCCCCCCCATACATTTTTACCCTCGTGTCATGTCGCCCAGCCTGCCCCTCCCCCCAGTCTGCCCCTCGTGTCATGGCGCCCCTTCCCACGCTTTGCCCCTAGTGTCATGGCGCCCGGCCTGCCCCGCCTCCTGGTGTAATGGCTGCACGGTAGCGCTCCCTGAGGGAGGAAGCAGTGGGCGGGGTCTACGAGCTAGCTACTATTGGTGGCAAGGCGTGATGTCACTCCATAGACGCTCTCTGATTGGATGTTGGCCGCCGCCACCGCCCTCGTTGTTAGGGGTTTATGACGCCATCGGAGCGCGCGTCGCGTTCGCCGCAGTAAAGTTGCCTGTTAGTTCTCCTCAGTTAGTGGTTGTGAGGCAGGTACCGGGGCAGACGGGGGGGGCGGCCGGGCTCCTCACCCCCCCCGCTCATCGGTTTACCGTTACAGCCCCTCCCCCCGGCTCCGCCGCGTCCCTTTAGCTCCAGCCCGGCGGGGCCTGACTCGGCCTCCGTCTGCCCGGCGGCTCTAGGCCCGGCCTCTGGGGCTCCGCGGGTATGAGCGGGCCTCCCGACACCCCTCCCCCCGCCGTGGTAGAGGAAGAGGCTCGGGGTGCTTTACGGCGGGGGCCGTAGGGGAATCGACCCCGCCAGGTGCTTTGGGGGCACCCAGGGATCCTTTCCCCTTTATTATCATGTCTTCACTTTCCCGGGGGTCTGACCAAGACATTGAGACCGTGACAAACCCCCAACCGCCGCCCCCAACAACCAAACCCCCAACCGCCGCCCCCCAAACTACCAAACCCCCAACCGCCGGCCCCCCCCCCCAACAAACAAGCTGCCCTGCTTTCCATCCCAGCTCATGGATGAGCCATCAGCACGCGTTTGTCTCACTCCTGCAGGATCTGATGCAGGGACTGGGCCGAAGAGCCCTTCTCCCAACGGGTCTGAGACTGAGCTGGAGGCTGCCCAGCTGCACCAGCTGGGGTGGGACGGAGTCCAGGGACGTTTCCCAGCAGGCTGGGGCTACTATGAGGCTGGTCCAGTTCCAAACCGGCTCGGCTGGGCCCAGGATCGGGTTGGAGGAGAAAGCTGGAGGCAATGTGATTGACTTGAAGGCTTTTGACTCCTCCCTGCCCAGCAGCATGAGGGAGTTCCTGGAGGAAGGGGAGGCAGCGCTGGCCATAGCGAGAAGGTAAGTAGCCGCCCCCCTCCCTCCCCCCCCCCAGCGATCCAGAGGTGGGTGCTAGAAGCTGTTTCCATCCTGAAAAGCCAAGCAGACCTTTGGGCTGACTATCTTCCATCCTGGGCTTTCCCTTTCCTGTGTGTTGGTGCTTGGGTTGCCCTGTCACCCTGCACCCTTGTGGGCTCCCCTCACCAGCAGCAGGGCTGTTCGCTGGCATCAGAATGTAGGGAGTCAGAGCAATCAGCTGTGCCCATGGAGGCTCTAACAAAAGAATACCAAAGGGGGGCAGTAGGGCCATGTGTATGGGGTGTGTGTGAATGAGCTCGGCTGAAGGCTTTGGGGTTGCTATCTGAATGATTTCAATGAAAGTGAGGTGCATAAATACCTTTGAAGGTCTGGGCTTATGACTATAAAGCAGGAAATGGAGAGGTTAAGATTCTCTCAGTAATGCTAACTCCCCTGCCTTGTTTCTCTGAAGACTACACTTAAAGCCTAATAATAATCCCTAGTGTCTTTATACAATCATCTCCTCCAGAAATCACAGTGAGCTGAAAGGCAGGAGGCAGCTCGGCTCAGTGACTAGAGCACTGGGTGTGTCAAGAGTCCTGGGTTCTAGTCCCAGGTCCGCCACAGACTCA
This sequence comes from Mesoclemmys tuberculata, assembly GCA_007922155.1. Classification (NCBI taxonomy): domain Eukaryota; kingdom Metazoa; phylum Chordata; order Testudines; family Chelidae; genus Mesoclemmys; species Mesoclemmys tuberculata. The sequence continues at coordinate 4,583,087 of ML675633.1, read as the reverse complement.
ATGCCTGGCCTATGGCAAGGTGCTTCCCCCACCTCATGCTTCAGTTTCCCTGGCTGTAAAATGGGATAATGAACCTCCTCCTTGTAAAGTGCTTTTAGAGCTAGGGATGAGACGCAGAATCATAGATTATTAGAGTTGGAGGCATCTAGTCCACCCCCTGCTCAAAGCAGGACTAACCTCAACTAAATCATCTTAGCCAGGGCTTTGTCAAGCCGCATCTTAAAAACTTCTAAAGGTGAAGGTTCCACCACCTCCCTAGGTAACCCATTCCAGTGCTTTACCACCTGCCTAGTGAAAAACTTTTTCCTAATATCCAACTTAGACCTTCCCCCACTGCCACTTGAGACCATGGCTCCTACTTCTGTCATTTACCACCACTGAGAACAGCCCAGCTCCATCCTCCCTGGAACCCCCTTTCAGGTAGTTAAAGGCTGCTGTCAAATCCCCCCTCATTCTTCTCTTTTGCAGACTAAACAAGCCCAGTTCCTGCAGCTTCTCCTCATAAGTCTTGTGCTCCAGCTCCCTAATAATTTTTATTGCCCTCTGCTAGACTCTCTCCGATTTGTCCACATCCTTTTTGTAGTGGGGGGCCCAAAACTGGGCCCAATACTCCAAATGCAGCCTCACAAGTGCTGAATAGAGAGGAATAATCACTTTCCTCCATCTGCTGGCAATGCTCCTACTAATGCAGCCCAAAATGCTATTAGACTCCTTGGCAACCAGGGCACACAGCTGGCTCATATCCAGCTTCTCATCCACTCTAACCCCCAGGTCCTTTTCTGCAGAACTGCTGCCTAGCCTGGCGGTCCCCAGTCTATAGCTGTGCATGGGATTATTCCATCCTAAGTGCAGGACTCTGCACTTGTCCTTGTCGAACCTCATTAGATTTCTTTTGGCCCAATCCTCCAATTTGTCTAGGTCCCTCTATATCCTATCCCTACCTTCCAGGGTATCTACCACATCCCCCAGCTTAGTGACATATGCAAACTTGCTGAGGGTGCATCCACCCCATCCTCCAGATCATTAATGAAGATGTTCAACAAAACCAGCCCCAGAACCGACCCCTGGGGCACTCTGCTTGTGACCAGCTAGCTGCAAGCTAGACATGGAGCCATTGATCACTATCTGGTGACCCCGATGATCTAGCCAGCTCTCTATCCATTTTATAAACCATTCATCCAACCCATACTTCTTTAACTTACTGATAAGAATACTGTGGGAGACCGTATCAAAAGCTTTGCTGAAGTCCACTGCTTTCCCCACACCCACAGAGCCAGTCACATATTCCTAGAAGACAATCAGGTTGGTCAGGCATGACTTGCCCTTGGTGAATTCATGTTGGCTCTTCCTGATCACCTTCCTCTCTTCCGAGTACCTTAAAGTGGATTCCTTGAGGATCTGCTCCATGATTTTTCCAGGAATTGAGGTGAGACTGACCGGTCTGTAGTTCCCTGGATCCTCTTTCTTCCCTTTCTTGAAAATGGGCACTATATTTGCTTTTTTCCAAGCATCAGGGACCTCCCCCAATTGCCACGAGCTTTAAAAAATAATAGGCAATGGCTCTGAAATCACATCAGCCCACGCCCTCAGCACCCTCGGATGCATTGCATCTGGCCCCAGGGACTTGTGTATGTCCAATCTTTCTAAATAGTCCTGGACCTGTTCCTTTAGCACTGAGGGATGTTCACCTCCTCCCCATTCTGTGCCACCCAGTGCAGTAGTCTGGGAGCTGACCTTGTCTGTGAAGACAGAGACAAAAAAGGCATTGGGTACCTCAGTTTTCTCCACATCTTCTGTCACTAGGTTGCCTCCCCCATTCTGTAAGGGGCCCACACTTTCCCTAATCTTCCTGTTGTTGGTAACATACCTGTAGAAACCCTTCTTGTTCCCTTTCATGTTCCTTGCTAGCTGCAACTCTATTTGCACTTTGGCCTTCCTGATTTCATTCCTGCATGTTCGAGCGGTATTTTTATAATCCTCCCTAGTCATCTGACTAAGCTTCCACTTCTCGTAAGCGTGTTTTTTGTGTTTACGCTCCCCAAAGACTTCTTTGTTAAGCTAAGCTGGTCGCCTACCACACTTGCTATTCTTTCTGCACATCGGCATGGTTTGTTCCTGCGCCCTCAATAAGGTTTCTTTAAAATACAGCCAGCTCTCTTGGTTTTCTTTTCCCCTCATATTAGCCTCCCAGGGGATCCTGCCCATCAGCTCCCTGAGGGAGTCAAAGTCTGCTTTTCTGAAATCCATGGTACATATCCTGCTGATCTCCTTTCTTCCTTTCATCAGGATCCTGAACTCGACCATCTCATGGTCACTGCTGCCTAGGTTGCCACCCACCTCTACTTCCCCTACCAAATCTTCCCTGTTTCTGAGCAGCAGGTCAAGAGGATCACAGCCCATTTGGTTGCTCCAACACTTGCACCAGAAAGTTGTCTGCAACACTCTCCAAAAACTTCCTTTGATGATCACCAGCAGGAACAGTTGTTGTTCTGTGGTTTGGAAGTTGGTTAAGAAAGGTGTGAAAATGTGCAGCTGGGATTGTCCTAGCCCCGGAGCCACACTCTGAGTGATGGTCATTCTCAGTGCAAGACTCTCAAGGCACCCTCTATGCAACAGGTAGGTGTGAGCCCCATTTTACTGGAGCGAAACTAAAGCACAGGAAGGGGCAAGGACACAGGAAATCCATGCCAGAACTGGGAGTAGAATCCAGGGGACCCGGTACCCCCAGTCCCTTGCTCTGACCACTACATCACACTCCCTGGCTTCTCCAATAAAGAGTCTCCGTCTCCCAGCATCCCTTTCATCTGCTCCTTTCTTCCTCTGCCTCTCTAGGGCTTGGGAGTCTGGCCAGCATGTTGTGCCGCGCTCTGAGGTGACCTTCCTGGCCCCTATAACCAACCCGCACAAGGTGATCTGCGTGGGGATGAACTACGCAGACCACTGCCTGGAGCAGAACGTGAAGATCCCTGAGGAGCCCATCATCTTCAGCAAGTTTGCCAGCTCCATCGTCGGTCCCTATGATGAGATCATCCACCCACTGGAGAGCAACGTAAATACCCCTCAGACCTCCTGCTGCGCACTCGGGCACTTTCAGCTTGGAGATCTGCCTGCACACCAGACCCACCCCAGGATGTGTCTGTCACTAATGTATTCACCCTAAGGTTCTAGCTAAGAACCAGGGAAGCAAAAGCCAGACGTGCCCATTCCCCCTGCGGAGAATGCTGCCCTCAGTAGAGGGTGGGCCCCAGGTCTGAGCTGGCTGGGAGCAGCCTCGAGATCTGTTTAATCTGAGGGTCCACAACTAAGAAATTAGAAAGGCCAGTAGCTGCTATTTGTGCTAGTGCCCCCCTGGCTGTACCAAGTAACAAGCCTTGTAGATGCCAGCAGTCCCAAAAGTTACATCCAAATAGCTTGCGTAGGGAGCTATCATGTTGCTGGGCATAAAGCGCAGGGGGGGCTGTATCTGCATTGAGAGGGCATTGCTTGCCCACCTGACAATGCATTCCCTGCCATATCATGAGTGGCATTTTGCAGGCGTGGGAACAGTGATCTTGGCACCTGTCCCTGTGGTACCTAGCCCTGATTGCCTCTCGCTCAGAGGCCGAGACCCTGAGACTTGCCTGTTTCCTTCTCTAGGAAGTCGACTGGGAAGTGGAGCTGGCATTTGTCATTGGGAAGAAAGGGAAGCACATCAAGGTACTGGGCATATCAAGGAGCTGGGAACAGGCTGTGAAGCCTTTATGCTTTGGGTCTTGTTACTTCAAACCCAGGCCCGGCTGAACAGAACCATCTCTTTGGTGACTTTGGTTCAGGGCATGTGGCAAAAGCCACCACCGTGGCTGGGACTGAGTGGCCCCCCTCTGATTGAATTGCTTGTGCTCCCTTTTCACCACTAGAAGGCGTCCCTCCCGGTCTGGGGTAAGATGTTGCGGGTTGGCTAATATGTTAAGTCTGTGCTGCCGCTGTCTGTGCCTAGAGGAGTCAGGCACTAGGGCTGACAAGGCAGCCCCCCATTTACACAGTCTCTCCAGCAGTGGCTCCTGGGTGTGGCTGTGCAGAGACTCCCATTTCCCTCCCCACCCAGGAATCGGCTGCGATGGATCACGTTGTGGGATTCACAGTCGCCCATGATGTCACCGCCAGGGACTGGCAGATGATGAGGAATGGGAAGCAGTGGCTCCTGGGGAAAACCTTTGACACCTTCTGCCCTATGGGACCTGCCATTGTCACTAAGGACTCTGTGTCAGGTAAAGATCCGGCCCTTTGGTCTCTCCTGCCTGTCGGGCTGGAGTTGGCACGGGGAGGGCTTGGTTGTCCAAACGGATGCCCTCATGCTACAGAGGCTCCTGGGATGATACGTGAGATAAGACCTAGCTCCACACTCCTGACCGTTGTGCTCATTGAGTGCTTTTCCCAATAGGAAGCCTGGCATCCCAGCTGAATTGCAACTGGGGCAATTACATTCTGCTCCCTATATTTCCTTCTGCTGTCTCAACTGGATACAGCATCCTTCGCTTTGTGCTCTACCCTGTTCTGTGGGCTTGCTGTGAGCTGTCAAAATAGCTGTTGAGTTCGACCCCATAGGTAGCCACACTTTAGCCGTGGGCAATGTCAACCCCTTAGTTACAGTTTGTCCACCACATTGGGATCCTTCCTGGGATCTGGTTTTGTCTCCTGGATCCCCACTCTCCTACCTCTGCCTGTCCATAATGGCCTCTCCTCTCTTACCCAGCAGGGGAGTTCTGTACAGGGATCAGCGTCACCTTCCCCAGTTATTTTTCATAGCTGACTGCACCGTCTTTCTCTCAGACCCTCACAACCTGGGAATCCGCTGCAAAGTGAATGGGGAGCTCGTCCAGGACAGCAGCACCAACCAGATGATCTTCAAAACACAGACGCTGGTCGCGTGGGTCTCCCGGTAAGTGCTGCCCTGCTTCCCCTGCCCTGGTGAAAGCAAACTACTCTGCTTCTGTGAGCTTTGGTAACCCTATGTGGTTCTCTAGTGACAGGGCCATTACTGCCTCCAGTTGTTGGCACTAGTCCTTAGCAGCGGCTCCTGCTTTGAGACCCACAGGGCCTGGGGTGGATCCCCAGCTATTCATGGGGTCATGGCGCTTTAAAATTCTTCTGTCCTGCGGGAAGAGGACAGCTCGGAGCCCAGCATCGTATCTAGCTGTGGTGAGGGGGCTGAGCCAGGATCCCCTGCTGATGGGCTATTCCTGGTTTGTGGCAGGTTCGTCACCCTGTACCCAGGAGACGTCTTCCTCACTGGGACCCCCCCGGGTGTTGGAGTTTTCCGGAAGCCCCCCAAGTTCCTGAAGGTGAGCCCCAGCCCTGGGGGAGTCACAGCCCATGCTTGGGTGCAAATCGAAGTCCTTTGGGGTGGGGCAGTGAGGGCTGGAGCTGCCAGCTGGAGATCCCGACTCCCTAAAGCCAGGGCCAGAGAGCGTCATAGCGAATGGTAGCAATGGGAAATATCTGATGTGGCTCTGGAGTCTTACGGGGGCCCCGATCCTGCCTTGGAGCGACACTGGCATACTGTGGTACCTGCACGGCGCCCCATTGACTCCCGTGGGGCTTAGTGCAGACTCGAGGGCTTGCCTGAGCAGATCATCCATAGAATTCTCCAGGAAAAATGGGGTAGATGAGACCCTGATGTCTGATCCAGACAAGCTCCTTTTGGGCTTTCGTAATCTATCCTCAGGAAGGGCCCAACTAACTCCCTGCCTTGAAGTGTAGTTTCCTGCAGCTGAGATGTGACAGCCCCCGAAACATTTTGTTACTTGGCCAGGCACTTCGCACTCCCTACAGAGATTCCCAAAGGGATTGCATTAGAAAGTAACTCTTTGCCAGTCTCTCCCTGACCAGTCGCAGGAGGAGGTGCTGACGTGGCAGAGGGGAACGTACTAACTGGCAGCTCTGGAAGGAGAGATGGGAAAAGCTCAGAGATTCCAGGAAGGGGGTGATAGTGTTAGCCTCTTTTGACCCAGCATCTTGCTATGGCTGTGTAATAGTGCCTGATCTCTTCCATACTGCCACAAGGGGACGCAGTTACAACTAGGAGAGCATGTGGCTGTGCTTCTAATGGCAATGGCAGGGTCTAGATGAGCAACTGGGTGTTCTCCTGAGGCATTTTTAAAAATCAGGATTTAGATCCTTTTCGTGAGGGCCAAAACATTCCTGTCAGAGTGGGGGTAGGAGCAGCTGGAGACTCCAGTCATTCCATCTATTATTTGGCAAGTAAATCATAGGGTTGAAACGGGGGCCCTAGAACTTAAAGGGGGTTGGTCCCACCCTGTGTTTGGTGTGCGAGTGCTAGGGACGTGTCTGACCCGACTAGGGGCAGTGGCGCTAAGGTGGCAGATATTAACCCTGGGTTTCCACCCTGCTCTGCTTCAGTTTCCCCATTTGCAAAGACAGGCTAAAGTGCAGTAGAAGCACTAGGACTTATTATGCAAGCAGCTATGCTAAGACGCTTGCAACTAGGTAACACAGCTCAGGCATTGACCATCCTCCCTCAGCCCATGGTGCTGCTCTAGGGGCCAGTGCAAAGGATTCCGGAACACGCATGGGGGGCCAAGGGGACCTGCAGTCTTGTGGCGTCTGCTTGCTCCAGGGTTGTGGACTGTGCTTACCCTGTGTTTCAGAGAGGAGATGTGGTGCAGTGTGAAATTGACGAGCTGGGAACCATCCAAAACAAGGTCGTGTGAAGTCACCCCCACATCGCGGTCCACCGGGCACCGGAGCTGATCATGGACACTGGCAATCACAGCACGTTAACTGTCTGATCATGACACTCCAGAAGCAAGCAGATTTTGCAATAAAGCTCTGACGGGGCCAGCCTTGCTGGCTGTTCCCTCCATCCTCCTGCGCCACAGTCAGCGCTTCAACCGCAAGAGGGCCGGGCTGTGCTCAGAGAAGCCTGGCTGACCCGCTTGCACAGTAGGTGTGATATCCATTCAAACAGCCAAGGAGGGAAGGGCATGATCAAAGGTGCTGTTAAAGGGGTAGGAGGCACAGGGTTGCTCCCCTGAGCTGTTGCATTGCCCAGCTCAGCGGTGATGGGATCCCACCAGCTGCGCTGTCCTGAGGAATGAGTTAGGTGGAGCAGAGCCTTACTCCTGTGGTGGCAGTCCCAGGCTGAATGAATCGCCCCGTCCTGGGCCTGCATTCATGTGGCAGATTCTGCCACTCACCTTGGTCCCCACAGTCCAGTCTGTTGTGGCTCTTTCCTGCCTGGTAAAAACAGCCAGAGACCAGGTGCATAGAAGTGATTTATTTTTTATCTCACACTCAACCCGGGTATTTCGGCCAAACAGCAGGAATCTCGCTGCTGTGGCAGGATCCCACCCCTGGCCCGGAGACATTCGACACCGGATCTTGCAGAAAGGGATTGAAACAGTCACGGAAGTTGGCGGGGCATTTCTTCAAACACCCCCCGCTGCAGTGCAGCACTATCAGTCTGGGATTGGAGCCAGTCAGAGTGGCTCTAGCAGGAGGCAAAGTGCCCGATGAACCGCTCCAGTCTCTTCCGGTTTCCTTTGACACTGAAGATTTCCGAGAGGTGGAGCTGGGCCCCGCAGAGCCTGGCTGATCCCTCAGCACCTGGTGGGGGGATGAGAGGGACAGAGGAAGCTTGACTTTCCTCCCAGGAAGGGGCTGGGGCTGCACTGGAAGAGATCTCACCTGCCTTTCCAGTGAGCTGATGCAGGCTAATGTTCTGGAGAGGACTGGGGGTGTGAGCATTACAGGCAAGACCCCACCTGCATTAAAGCCTGTCTGGACATGGGGTTGTGCAGCTTAGGTCTCATGATGCTGCAGGGGCTCATCTGCCTGGCTGCAGAGGCTTGGCTGTGCTTGTTGCATGGAGACGGGTCTTACCCAGAACGGTGTGACGGCCCTGTCTCAATGTGGGTTTCTTGGCTGGGCTGGGCTGCATGTTCCCATCTGATGCTCTCTGCTTGCTGTCCCCAGAGTTGAAGAAGCTGCAGCAGTTCCTGGTGAGGAAGCCTAGCATGCAGTTAGGGGTAGGTCCTGTGACTGCTAAAACTGGCTTGAGCTAGGAGGCATAAAAATTTAAGTTTTGTGGAGTGGATGGTGCTAGGATCCATCTGCCAAAGCAAAGGAAACAAATTAAGTTGGTCCAGGCTGGCCTTTGTGAGGCCAAGGAGCAAAATCCCAAAGTGCCTACTGCTCTCTAGAATTAGATCTACAGTAAAACCTAGGCTGGGTGTGTACTGAAGGTGGCAAATTCGCTGCCGTCAGATCGATCCAGCAAGCGAGGCAGGAAAACTACCCCGGTAAGTGGTGTAGTGCTGCGCCGACAGGAGCGCTGTTCCCTTTGGTGCAACACAGAGCAGATGCACCGAAGTGGACAGGAGATAGGCAAGTGATTCACATCACTGGTGTATCTCCCATTAACTGCCACGAATTGCAGAGGTAAGTGTGGACTGGGCCTTAGCGCGTACTGTGGAGGAGGAGAGCACCTGTCACAAGCAGCTACCTGCAGGGGCCAGAGAGCAGCGCGAACCTTTGACGGGAGATCGCCTCTTCTGCCCGGCCCCCTGTTGCTAACTCCCCTCTCCCGAGAAGAGGAAGGGCTGTCTCCTGCCACAGGCCTAGGGGTGGCAATGCCAGGGCTGGCCTGCGTCGGCTGCGCACGGCCCTTCACCCCTCTAACGCCGGGGGTACGGGGGGGGGGCGCCAGGATGCCCTCGGAGTGAGGTCATGTGGCACAGCGTGAGGCCTGGAGCCGCGCTTCCCGCAGCAAGACTTCCGGCGAAGTGTTTCCGGGTCCCGCTCCCTGCATGTCCCGGAAGTTCTCTGCCGCCCCCGGGTTGGTTCCGGTTCCGGCCTGGGCGCTTTATCCCGCGGAGCAGCCTCGTGGGGTGTGAGGGGGCGGCAGCGTCTCCCCCTCTATCTGGAGGGTGAGGGGCCCTGTCCTGTCCAGCCTCCGCTCCCGACTTCCCCCGCCGGAGCGGCGTGTGTCCGTCCGTCCGTCCCGCTCTCTTCTAGGTCGGGCCCGGCCCCGCGAGGAGCAGCCTGCGCCGGTCAGCAGCGAGCCCGGCGGACGCGGCAGGTGCCCCGGCGGTGAGTAGCCGTGAGTGCCACCCCCTGCGCTGGGGGCAGCCCTAGCGAGCCCCCGCAGCCGGCCTGTGACAGTAACTCACCGGCGCGGGGTACTTTTAAGACGTTCCACCAGAGAAGCGGGGGCCGGGACTAGCAGGTGCTTAAGACATGGATTTGGCAGTGCCAAGACTGAGGTGGGGGGAGAGAGCAAACAGCTCCCAACCCCGCCGCCCCAGCACAGGAAGGTGATAAACCCAAACCCTTGTAAGGTAGCGCACCCGGCTGAGGCCCAGAACAGGCTCACATTTTGGCTGCTGGACTAGTTGCTCCTGTTCTAGCCCACCTTGTGACTTAGCACTTCCCCCCACTCAGCAAATAAATTAACCCTGTGTCTCATTTAGTTCACAGGTGATGCCTGTAGTTTTTTCCACTTATGGTAAGTGTGGTAGCAGCTGTTGCGCCTTTCCTGCTGGTTGAGCACCATCTCCTGAGGAGACCTTCTAGCAGCACATCACATTAATCCCAGAGGAAACGGGTGCATGTTTTCACTAAACTCTGCAACAGAACAGTTTCTGTTGCAGTTCGTTCAAAGTGCTCTTGTTGAGGGAAAGGAAGATGGATGGATTCTCTTTTCCAGAGGAACCAATCTGACTAAGCGTGAGATAGGAAGTGCCTTTCTAGCCAATGTTTAAAATTTATTGTGTAGCAATAAGATAATTTTAAGGCACTGAATGAGAATGAAGACCTTGCGAGCAACTGTGACATACATGAAAAACTATAAAAGCAAAAGCTTTAAGAAATGGTTGCCCCTGATCATTGGGCTACCTTCTTTATGTAAAGAATATTTAGAGTAGGGGTGTCCAATCTTATAGATTTCCTGGGCCACATTGGAGGAAAAAGACAAGTTATTTTGGGCTGCACATATAGCTGAAGCTGATGAGGGGGGGAAAAGAAAAAAAAAGTGTGGGTGTATAAATTAAAAAAACTTATTAATTCATGAATTTTTATTATAAAATACAGAAATGTGAGATTTGACAATATTGGTTGATATAACCAACTGTACAGGCAGCAATTTTAAGTAAATAAAATTATTTGATATTTGAGAATGATTTTATTGGACATAAAGTAAGTTAACACCCTTCATTACAAACAATTAGGAGGACAAAAAGCCAAAAATAAAGAACCTGTATAGTTTCTTCTAGGGAGTTATTGTGCTGTCCTGCCCAAGTCACATTTCCCCCCCCCCCCTTCCTATGCTTATTTATTATTATTCTCAACCTAATAGAGGTGACTGTTTATGTTGACTGCCATTTGCCCCCCCTTGTTTGTTTGAGAGTTAGAGTTCATACATAGCATAGCCACACCCCAAACTTCAACAATAACTGATCACATTTCAGTTAACATCTTTTATTTTTGTTTTATTGAATTGATGCAATAATGCACAAAAAAAGGAAGGTTGCTGCCTGCAAGTCTAGTGGGAGGCAAACTGTCCAATGAACTTCTCCAGTCTCTCCTGGTTTTCTCTGCTAGCGAAGGTTTTTGAGAGGTGGAGAAGGGACCCTGGCTCCTCCCTGAGTACCTGGAGGAGCAAAGAGGGTAGAGAAAGGAGAAAAAAAGACAGATTGCCTTTGTGCACTGTACACCTCTCCTCTCTCTAGGGGTGGGCAAAGGGGCACACTTACCCCCAGCTCCTTAAAGGTCTGGACAGAGCTGACCACCAGACTCTTGAGTGCACACTCTGAAAGTGGAAAAGAGAAAGCAATGGCAAACACACACCAGACAAGGAGCTTTGCAGCCTTACCCCAAACTCACCTAAAGAGCCATCTTCTCTCCCCTTCCTCTTCATAAACTGCTGCAGCCTCTCCACATACTCCAGCTCTAGGGAGGGCAAGCAAACTCTTGTGGCTCAGGCTCAGGCTCACCCTCCTTAGAGCATGAGCCTGTCTCCCCCAGGCAGGGCTGTACCTGAGGCAGGGCAGCTGGACTCCACCAGGAAAGCAGCTGCTTGCTCAAAAGTCTTCAGCAGGGGGCCCAGGAGGCAACAGAGGAAGAAGAAGAAATCAGGACAGTTGTCCAGCTGGCTTATCTTGGGGGGGGGAAGAGAAAGAAAGGTCCATGCAGGGCCCACATAAAGGAAAATGCTTCTGGCTGGCCAGAAGATGGCACAGCAGATCCAGCTTCCCTGTAGCCCATGCACAAGTGAGATGAATGAGCTTTGTTTTCAGCTCATCCCCTGCTGCTTAATTACAGACAGGTTATTGAACCTGGGCTCTGGCATGCAGGGGGAGGACAACAGAAGGATCCCTGCAAGAGCACAGTCCCCATACCTTGAAGCAGCGCTTGCTGGTGCCTTCATCATAGTCGCTGTCATCCTCCATCTCATTCCACAGCAGCTTCTGTGCAAAGCGCCTCCGGACTGTGTCGCAGGCTGGCCGCTCGCTGGGTGCCTGGAATTGGGAGGAAAAGACCCAGGGCTCTTTGAGCCCAGACGCAGGAGGGGTGGGGGGAGAGCAGGTAGCTCCCTAACCAGCTTCTACCTTCCATCCTTCACCTACCTCCTCTGCCACCAGCAGCCCACACTGGATCAGCTTGTCCAGCACATCCTGGCTGTAGCAAGAGGCTGACTGGCAGGGCTGCGGGAGGAGACGGACATGTCAGCACCTGGCACAGGCACGGCCTTGCCAGGCCCAGAGAGAGACAACACAGCCCAGCCCATCACAGCTGCATGGGCTGGCCAGACAACCACCCCCCAGCTGAGCTACCAGAAGCAGGGCCCTACCTGGAGCAAGAGGACATCTCTGGGCAGCAGCTGGACCAGTGCCAGGGTCTTGCAGTGCAGCTCCTCCTGGCTCAGCACAATGTCGGCAGGCAGGTGGACCGGCCCCAGGAACGGCAACATCTCCACCAGCAGGGCGTGGACGGCACAGGCTGCAGGGGGCATTGTCACTGCCCAGTCACACCCCCCCTCCCCGCTTCCCTACCCTACACACGGGGCAGAGGCCGTGGGCAGTGCCCTCCTTGCCTGGCTCACTCACCCCCCACGGCCTCGCACATGAAGATGGGCAACAGGGCGGCGCTGTGCCGGCTCAGCTTCCTCACCGCTGCCTCTGTCTCCCGGGGGGCCACCAGGACGTCCCCATGCTGGAGGCGGTGCAGGGAGATGCAGCCCCGCAGCAGGCGGAGGGTGTGCAGCACCAGGTCCCGCAGCCGGCCCGAGAAGCCCACATCGTGGTTTCGCAGCAGGATCTCCTCCGCCAGCCAGGAGAAGTCAGACATGAGCCGGGACAGGAAGACGCCCTGGCGGGGTGGGGGGAGGAAGAGGAAGAGAAAGGGGGGTTAGAAACCACCTGCCCGCAGGAGACGAAGAATCCGCTCTCCCCCCTTCCCCGGTGAAAGGGAGCTCAGAAACCGGCATCGAGAGGGGAAACCCCTGGCAGGAGAACCATAAATCCCCGCTCGGCCCAGTCCGTGGAGATGGGAAGACCTGAAACCTCTGTTCAGCAGGAGACTCGGGGGGCCCGGGCCTTAAACACTGGAGAACAGACCTCCCCCCCCTTCCCACCACACATAGCAAGCCCTTTCTCTCCTTCCCCTTCCCCCCAACAGCCCCCCGCAGCCTACCTACCTCTCGGTGCTTGTGCAGCAAAAGCGCAGACACGATGGCCACGGCCATGATGGCAGAGCAGGAGACACCAGCTGGAAGGGGAGCAAGGAGCACCCCATTACCCCTCAGCCCATGGTCCCTTCCCCACCCTCCTTTGCCCAGCAACCGCACTGAGAGTCGAGGGAGCTCCTCACCTGGCAGGACTGGGCCCTGCTGGAAGCTACTGCTTAGCCTCAGTAAGACCACCATGGTGGGATGGGCTGGCCCCCTGCGCCGCGGTGGAGGCAGGGCAAAGCTGTGTGGGGCTGAAAGCCAAGGAAATGGATCGATAAAAGTCACCGGCTTTAAGGCCAGATGGGCGGCGATCATCGCACCTGACGTTCTGCACCACACAGGCCGAAGACCCTCCCCATGGGATCCCTGGGCCCAGGTGATGCGGGGCTGAGCCAGAGCAGGTACTTTGGGAACACCACTCCGACCACCAAGTGACAGAGACGCCACCACGTCCCTAGACGTCGTGACATGAATCCCACGTGGGGAGAGGCCGGAGACTGTCAGAGGTGGGGAGCCGAGAGACAGCGGCCCAGGGGACACTGCACTGATCTGGCCCGGCTGGGGGGGGGACCCCAGATCTGCTGCAGCTGCTTCTCTGAGTGACCTGGGGCACAGTGCCATGCTGCTCTGCACCTCAGGTTTCCCCGCTGTGAAATGCAGGTAATGTCGGCCCTTCTCCGCAAAGCTCCAAGATCTCCAGATGAAAAGCACTACGGCTTGTTCTGCCCCATTTCCTGAGCTGGGGACATGCCCCACCAGGAGGCTTCACAGAAACCGATGCAGCCCCAAGAGGAAAACGGACCTGCACGTACCCTTTCCCAAGATCCCAGTCAGCACGGATGAAACCCATTAGGAAGGAGAGAATGGGAGATGGAGCGTAAATCACAGGCTGCGTCAGGCTAGACAGAGCATGCTACGTGCAGGAAACGGCTACGCAGCGTCTCCGGAATCGGGAGCGGTGCCATTGTGGTGTTCTTTCCAATCGGCATATTATGTGGCCCCAGCCGCTAATGTCCGCATTACCTCTGGTCGGAACATTTCCAACATCCTGTTTCACCAAAGCCCAAGCGTTCTGTGGAGACGCAGCCACACCCAGAAGTGGGTTGGGAGATCTAGGGCACGGTCTCCAGTCGCTGTCATTCCCCAGCCGACTCTACATTCCATCCATCTGCGGTGCTCACATGACCCCCCCAGCAGGGTGGGACAGGAGCACCTCGCAGTCTGGAGGGTGTTTATCCAGTGTGCAGATGGAGAGATAGAACACAGAGAGCTCAAAGGGAGTTCGCTGACTCGACGGCGTCACAATGACTTGTCCAAGGTTACACATGGCAGGGGATGAAATCCAGGCCCCCTGCAGATCAGTGCAGAGTCCTCACCACTGGACCATGCTTCCTCACTTGGTGGGGAGTGGAACCCCGGCAGAGGAAAGAAAGAATGGGCCAGATCTAGAACACAGCAACACCAGAGGAAAGGCGGCAATTCCACAGATGTCCGTGGCACTGCTCCTGGTTTACAGCGGGCGCCACATTGAGTGGAACACCTGCCTGCCTCTTACTGACCCAGACGGAGCAGAGTGAGCCTTCACTCCAGGTTTGCCGAGGGCACAGCACACAGCAGGGACTAGCTCTCCAAACACAACCCAAAGGCTGCCGTGGCCGTGGTGAAGGGCCAGCATCTCGAAGCAAAGAGCCTCGCAAACTACCCAACACTACATCGGCCCCACACAGACCTGCCAACCTCCAGCCCTCATGCCATGAGCCGGGCCCACGTCAGCACAGGGGGTGGAAATGCGGCTGGCAGCAGGCGAGTGGCTCACACAGCCAGGGTTGGTGGAAGCCGAGAGTCAGAAGAAGAGGAAAACCCAGCACCAGGGAATCCCTGCCTGCAAAGAGCCTCTTCCCACTAGGTACCGTTCACAGGTGAAAGCCTCAGAAGCCGGGCCTTTTATCAGCTGTTCATTGTCAAGGTGGTTTTGTCACCCCAGATCCGGCTGGCAGGGCCTGAGGCATGTTGGGGGAAGAGCTCTGCTCCAAGCCTTCAAAGGGGCACAGGCTGGCACGAGAGCCCTCAGGCAAAGCTCTCAACATTTGCTGCTAATGGAGCGCCAACCACGGTGCTCGTTAAAGATCACCTGCAAAGACCGAAAAAACTGGGTCTGGACCTTTGCACGCTTCTTTGTGATGCGTAAAGAAAAAAGGCCTGAAACGGCACTTTCCCCCCTTCCTCCCATTTGTTTTTTAACCTCACCAACAGCAACACTACATGGCTTGTCTTCCTTGGGTTTGTTTTGCTGAAGCACTCTTTAGAGGACATGGAAGGGGAAGGGGAAGGAGAGGGGTGAATCTTGAACAAAAGGACTGTCTCCTAGTGTTAAACCATCCAACCCAAGGAAAAGAGAGAACATCCCTTGGGAGCAGCAGCAAATAACCTAAGAATTGCCAGAAGGCATGGGGGGGGGGAGGAGAGACACACACAGCTGTTCGGAGAGAAACCAGAACCAGCTGCTTCAGAAGAAAGGGGCACGAGCACCTCTGCGTAGAAATTTACAGAACCATCTGCTTAGACGGGGACATTCCTTCCTGACCTGTCTGCGAGTGGCTCGTTCACGCCCTGAAGCAGGGGCTTTTATAGAAATGTTTGTGTGCAGATGTTCATTAGCTATGAAAGTATCCATCTAATCCTTGCTGCTTGGCCTCGGTGGCCTCTCGTGGCAGTCAGATCCACTGGCAAATCCTGCTCTTATCCCTCCAAGGAGCTCAGTACAGGAGGGTGATATTGCTTTGTCCATTCTAGGAAGCTACTGTATCGAGAGAACAGGAGGGAAAATCACCGGAATTCCACTGGAAATTTACCACGGGACTACAGCTAACCCGCCGCACTCGCCCTACAGGGGATTTAAGGCACCATATGGGGATTGATTCGCTGCCAATGTCATGGCAGGCCCCTCTCTGCACAGCTGAAGAAATTGATTGAGGCGTGGCTGTTTTGCAGTGGGACGCATCTGCAACAGCCAGACTCCCCCGTCCCCTCCTTTGCAAGTTGTTGTTTGCGCTCTGGTTTCCAGCACGGAAAACGTGCCCTGTGTCGGCTGTTCTTGGCGAGCAGTCACGCAGCCGGTGCATTAGTGCATTTGGAGCGTTGCACTACACTGCTGGATAATTGGAAAGTCACATCCACACGGGCGAGAAGGATAAACTCCAACACAAAGCGCTACACGTGAAACGCAGCCTTTCTGTAACCAGGAGACCGTGATTGCAATTTAACAAGCCTATTGTTTTTCCCAGCCTCCCTCAGAGGAACTTGTCAGCTTCTGTTCTTGCTAGCGGAACCTGGGGAATAAAGTTAATTTGCAGAGGGCCACAAGAAGGAAGGTTGGTCTTGTGGTGAAGGCTCTGGAATGGCAGCTGGATGTAGGTGCCAATCCTGGATCTGCCACTGAGTGGACTTGACCAAGTCACTTGGAAGCTGATTCTCAGGCCAGACAGTGGCTCAGCAGGTCTGAAAAACAGGCCTGTAAACTCTGCAGGGGGATGACGACCCTGCTCTTCCCACAGGCTTTGTCATGAGCAGGAAAAGCGAATTTTAATTCACGGGCGCTAGCTAAGCCTGCCCTCTCTCCCAGCCTAGGTGCAGGGTAAAACCTTCTGCTCGAGTTTGCCTAGCCTAGCGCCAGCCAGCTCTCCTGCCACCATCAGAAGGATGCACTGTGCATTCGATCTCTGAAAGCCACCCAGAGCAGAGCAGGTCTGAGGACATATGTCAGATACCAGCAGAGTTGGCCTACAGAGTAATCCAAGAGTTCAGGCAGCTGGAACAAGAAGTCCTGAGTCCCTCCGGTCCAGTCGATACAACATTGAGTCCTTCCCTCTCACCTTCCACCAGATCTCAAGGCCCTTCACAAAGACCAGCAAAGTCAGCAGATCGCATGAAGAGATGCCGTGGCTCGCCTAGTCACCCAGACCAGCCGAGGAGACGTAGGGATTCAGAAAGGTCCCAAACCAGAGCACTCCTTCCTCAGATAAAATTCCCACTGATTCCCAGGACCATCCAGGAAGTGACAGCGCTAAGCCAGCAGCAGGAAAAAGCTGGCATCTGCTGAGCCCTGGATCTGCAGCCAGGAGCGTCCAGTAGCACCACGCTGGGGTTTTCTTTGGCGCTGATTTGGGGACTGGATTCACTGCAGTGTAACTCAGAGGAGGTCTGGCCCCACTTGAAGACTGAGCTTAACAAATCCCACCTGCCCTGCAGAGGGGATTCCACCAAACCATTACTGGACTCCTGGCCATGCCAAGAGAGGCCCTTTGCAGCAGGGGCAGCGCAGCCTAATGCCTCCAGGACCATCTCTTTCGGTACCTGGGTCTCCATCAAAGGCCTCGGTTCCACCCAGCACAGATGCAGCAAGGGCCAGGTAAAGGGAACACGGGTCCAGTCTCCATTTGCCCATGGCTGTGCTCATCTATACGTCCACTCGAAACGAAGCCACACCCTCCACTTCCCCTGCTACGCTGCGACACAGACATGCAGACACAGACTATGCTGCCAGCGGCAGTCAGCAGAGACAGACACAACACGTGGGTGCGGATGATGTACGCTCTCTTTGAGCCCCGCACGCAGGTTCAGAGATCCCTGCCCCTCTAGTTTGCTCCGTCCTATTTTCTGCCGGGGAACCGTGCTGACGGTGCAGACGCGGCTGTGTCATCTTGACTCCTTTAGGTGGCGGGCCCCAGATCTCAGATGCTTTGTGAGCTCACGTGGGATACGTTTGGTTGTTTGGCGCAACAGCTAGGTGGAAAGAGGCAGAAAACAGGAAAGCGGGCTCCCCGGTCCCGCTTCCCCAAACCCAGCCGCCAGGAGATAGGCACCTACCGCTCAGGGAGTGCAGGCCAAGTTTCCCCACCAGGATCCGCTGGTCTGCTGGCAGCTCCGCCGCAGCTCCCAGGCGTGAGAACCACTCCTCTGACTTCTCCCAGCCCAGCAGGCTGGGACTGGAGAGACGGGGTGAGAAGGGGCAGCTGTTAACAGAAACAGGGGCAGGCTGATGTAGGAGAAAAGCAAAGGCACAGGTGTGAATGCAGAAACCTGGGAGCCCAACTCTTCCAGCTACACAACAAACACACAGCACGGGGGGCGGCACGGCCAGCTTCCCCGTGTGTGCTCGCCATGCCCCAAACTGGAGCTAGGAACAGACCTGCCACACTGGACAAGGGCTGTCCAGCCCCGTATCCTGCCCCAGAGCAGCCAGCCGCCAGAGGGAGATCCCGCGGCCTAGCATGTAGAGACCAGCTTAGCGGTGCACGAGGCTGAGCCTCTCCCAAAACTCAGGACGACGCCAGATGTTCCCGTCATCTCTGGGAAGGATCCACCTGTAGGGGGCAGAGGGGAACTCGCCTCCCTCCCCCCCATCCAGCCCATGGCCTCTCTGCTGAAGGGAGGGTGGGTTTTGGCATGACTGGCCTGAGACCCAACAAACTCATTCCACGGAGGGTGCTGACCTGCCCTCAGACCGAGGCCAGCGCTGCAACAGCAAAAGGCTCTCCATTCCGTCACCAGCGCCCGGGCCACGTGCTGCCCTCCCCTTGCTCTTGTGCACCTGGGCCTGGGCTGAGCTGCTGAAACCAAGGGCCAGGGACGCCAAGGTGGGCAGAAGAGCTGGCATCTGGCCGGGCTCAGAGTGCAGGGTCCCGGCAAGGCTGGGTGAGCGGCAGCTGGAGCGGTGCTGGCTACTGAGGTCCGTGGGACTTTGGCTCTTTCTTCAGCCCCTTCCTTGCTGTCTTGTGACAGATGACCCCAGCTCTCCTTACGCCCCTGCCCCCGGGATCTGGCTCGTGGGTACCTTTTGGCGAGGATGACAGGCAGAAGCAGCTCCTCCAGGGACTTCCCCGAGCAGCTCTGTCTGAAGCGGTTGTTTGCGGCGTACTCCTGAGATCAAAGAACACAAGCTGGTCGATTGCCACCGAGGCAATGAGTTCCCCAAGCCTCCAACTGCCCCGTCCCAGGCTATGAGCTCTCTGCACCCTGTGCATTCAAGCCAAACCCCAAACACAAGATCACCATCCCAAGCCACCTCGGGTCTGTCTACATGGCAGCAGGCCGGCCAGCCTGGGCAGACAGACTCGCGCTAGCGCCGCCCAAGCTAGCTGGCTAGAAATACCATCAGTGCATTGGAAACCTGAACTGCGGGTCTGTTTAAGTGCGGTGTAGTTGTCCGAACTCGGGCTAGCATGAGTCCGTCTATGCCAGCTCGCTCCCAGCTGCCATGTAGACGTAACCGCTAGTTCCCAAATCCCACCAAGATCATAACACCCAATGATCCCGTGCCATTAAATTCCCCAAGATCCAGCCGGGACTTGCCAAATCCCAAGGCCTGGACACTCCATTCTAAGGCAGAAGTCACCGGCCACGAACCCCAGGAGGCTGCATAATACCTTCAAGGAGAAGGGCTGGGCAAAGTCCACCCGAACACAGCCAAAACCCCGGCCCAGGGCTCGGCCAACGGCCAGGAGACAGGACCAGAGGCCGACAGGCTGAGCTGAGCCCTAGGAGAGCAAATGAGCAGCGTGTGTTAATCTCGCCATGGCAGGGCAGTTATTCGCCACATCTCAGCCATGGGGAGCGTTTGCCCCGTCAAGGCCTTTGAGAAAGGCAGCTGGCCTGGTTCCCAAAGCCAGCAGCCAGACCCCTGCTTCCAGAGCCGGGAACTCCTGGCTCCCAGCCGCCTGTTCTAACCACAAGACGCCCCCTCCTCTCCCTCCGCTAGGAATAGAACCCAGGAGTCCTGACTCCCCATTCCACCCTCCTCCACACCTGCTCTAACCACTGCTGCCAACTTCCCTCCCAGAGCTGGGAATCCTGGCTCCCAGCCCCTCTGCTCTAGCCAATGCTCCCTTTCACTGCCGGCGGGTCTCACCGCAAACACGTCGGGGGCCACGTCGTAGGAGATCCCCATGGGCACCAGCATCACATCGGGGACGGCTCCGGCGTAGACAGCCCCCAGCACTAGCCCAAGCCACTCCATTCCGAGGGCGGACAGCTGGGGTACGCCGGAGAAGGGCTCCTCCAGGAAGATCAGCAGGTGCTGTCGACTCTTCAGCAGCTCCTCGACGTACTGGGGGCGGGAAAGGAACGCCATGGAATCGGAGACAGAGTGCAGCTGAGCTCCCTTTCGCCCTAAGGCCTTGGGGGCAGGGAACATCCTCCCGCACCCAGCCACGCGGCAGAGACGTGGTGGTTACTCCTTAGAACCGTTTGCTCCCACTTTCCACCAGGCGCTACCACTCGGGCAACACCCTCTGTCCCCCACCCCCAATGGCTCTTAAATCTCTCCAGACAGGAGCCTGAAACACGTGATCTGGGACCGAGCCCCCCAGCCCCTAGCGACCAGCCTGGGATACCGAAAAACCGACGCAATCCCCTCAAGGGCGGGCCATCCTCCAGGAAGGCGCCTGATGCAAAGCGCAGTGGAGTCAGCTAGTGTCAGATGGGTCCCTGCCTGCCCCCGCACTGCGTCCTAGGGAATTTAGCAGGGATGAAAGCAGCCGGGGTCTAGAGCGATGACTCTAACCCAGGGCGTCTCAAGCTGGCAGTCGTGACCCAAAGGCGCTGGAGGAGGGGATGTCACGATCACAGCTGGCTGGGAGACAGCTCTCCAGTGCCGTGAAGACGTCGGAGATCTCCGCACATTCCCCGTTCCTCATCGGGACCAAAGCGAAACTTTGAGAAGCCAGTGTGAGACCCTGGAACAGCCCAGGCCACCGGGGCAGCCTGCAGGCAGCCTAGGTTCCCATCCCTGCTTAGCCCGATGTGAATCAGAGGCTTGAACGTGGGTCTCCCACGTCCAGCTAAGTGCCCTAACCGCTGGGCTGTCAGCTCATCTGGGGTCACAAAGAAAAGGAGCACGACTGCTGGACAAGCCCCCCCGACCAGCCTAAATAATAACGCTGGGCTCACACGCCACCTGCCCCTGCATCCTCCAGAGGGGTCAGGAGCATCCTCCCCATCACTGAACAGGTGGGGAACCGAGACAGGGGCAGCGACTCGGCCCAGGTCCCTCGGTGGCAGAGGTGAAATTGAACGGAGCGCATGGACGGCGCTTAACGAATGAATGAGAATTAAAGCAGGAGGGGCTCCTGGCTCCCAGGCCTGTGTTCCGTTCACGTGGAGGGTGAATCTAAGCAGAGCTGGGATTGTTCTGGCCCTGCCTCTCGCCCCTCACCGCAGGCAACATATTCCCCGCCAACCGCTGGCATCTGCAAAGCCGGGACTCCCACTGACGTGAATGGGAGCTGTCAGCTACGAGACCCTTAACCAAGTACGTCAGGGTCTTAAGCAACTGGCAAAGGCTTTTTCTGCGTTCTCCCTCGTCCAGGGCCAGAGAAGGGTCCCACAGCACCCCTTGGCTCACAGCTCCTGCCCCCCACGTACTTACCGAGGCAAGGATGGCCCTGACGAGTGCACCCTGCTTGCTGTCTGGTGTGTGCTCTGCTTCGGGAGGCAGGAAAACGCCCCCCAGCCGGCTCAGCAAGGCCCTGCAAGCAAAACAGGCCCAGACGCTACAGAAGGGCCATCACCCCCAGTTCCCGACCACCCTATCCTGCCTGGGCCTCTCCAGGAGACAGGACAGCCACCTCCCCCTCCCACATCGCCTGTGATCCCCTGCGTGCAAGGACCCCACTCCCGGACAGACACTGGTTTGGAGGGGGAATCAGCGAGTGACAGGCCAGAAGGAAAGTCACCGGGAGAAAAGGAGGAGAGAAGCCGCTGACCATCCAGGAGCCGGCGATGCAGAAGACCGATGCCGGTAACCCAGCTCCGACCCTTACCTGAGCCTCGGGGTGTAGGCCTGGTATTCCCATGTCACCCGGGGCACCCCAAGGCCCTGCGAGAACAGGAGGAAGGAGAGAAGCAGCCCATCTAGCTGGGACTTGTGAGTCGAGAGGAAAACCAGGGGGACGTCCGGCTGGGAGGAAAGAGAACACAATGGAGTCTGCGGGTAGTAGCCAAGATTGCATAGCTACATTTGTGAGCCTGTGCTTTCCTGGGAGCGCCCACACCCACCCGGGCGTGCACCTCCCTCAGCCTCCAGGCAGGCAGGTCCATCCTGGCAGTGCCCTGGCACGACAAGTGGGAGAACTTGTCTGTCTGCCCCATGACGCCTTGTCCACACTGCAGTGCGGAGGGACCTGCGGTCCGAGCAGTGCACACAAGGGGACCTGCAGCAGGCAATATGCGGCACACCCGTATGGGATCCTCGGCATGCCCTGCACACAGACCCTGCAATGTCACAGGACTCAGGCTCGATTCCCAAGCCCACTGAAGGCAATGGGGATTTTTCCCATCCACTTCAATGAGCGTTTGAATACAAAACCGGGCTGTCGTGACCTGAGATGAGTCCCACGCTCTAGACGTCAACCTGAAATGCCCTTGGGTGGAGAGGCATAAAGGGGTTGGAAGCCCAAAAGAACAACATCTGTGGCTCCAGGAGCTAACTGCACACCCGGCCCACAGAGCAGCTCTCAAACGACTCTGCAAACAGCGGAAGGGGGGCTCCATCGACTTGGAAACCAAGCTCCTGCCTGCAGCCACCTCACCCGCTATTGTCACAGGCAGCTCTTGTGATGGAGAGAACCTGGGAGGAAGGAAAACACGGCCCCCCCATCTTCACACGCTTTGCTTGCTGCCTGCGCCTGACAGGCCAGGGGGAAGAGCCAGTTTGGCTGCCGCCCATGTCTGCATGGCTCCTTCCCACATACACCAAGCGAGAGTGCAAACTTCTGCCGCCAGCCTGAGATCTAGGGACTGTGCTTCAAAAGGGCCTAGTGACCAACTCGCCATCGGTGTGTCCTAGTGACTCAGCAGACCTGGGTTCTTGTCCTAGTTGTCATTGCCCTGTGCCGTGCCTTGGTTTCCCCAGCAGTAAAATGGGGATAACGACACGGACCTCCGGGGTGCACTGAGCTCAACAAAAGAGTGATGGGGGACCTGTTAGCACCAGCTGCCTCAGAGCCTTTTTCACTGCTGAAAATGGGATTTAGGCACGTCTGAAAAACTTGCCCAGGTCAATTTCAGACAGCTGAGCCAACAGCATCACTCCATCAGGCTACGAACACAGGGACTCCGCCACACCTTTGTCTGCTTTATGGTCAGACCCTAAAACCATCAACCTGTCTTCCTAGTACCCCAGGAGGAGAGGGGTGGCTATTCCCGGTTAACCACCACCGAGAATCCACTTCCCTGTTGCTCTGCTGCTTGTGTGCCCGTTTACACCTGCCCTACGTGAGATTCTGGAACCACCTTCCGATGGGCCCGGAGGTCCCATCCAGTCCCACGTCCCCTATGAAGGGACACAATCATTTGCACCGAGTGACCCGCGCTGCACAAGCAGAAGCGAATGCATGTCAGTGCTGTGGGGCCGGGACCATCTTACTCCTCTGGGTTTGTGCAGCACCTGGCACGCTGGGGTTCTGGCTCCATGACAAGGGTCCCAGGCGCTACCACGATACCAACAAACCATAAGGTGCAGGGCAGGGGGTGAACTGATCCTAGCAAGATTAAGGGCAAACATTTCAAAATCACCTAGGTGACTTAGGAGCCTAAATCTTCATCTTGAGTCAATAGAATTTAGGCTCCTAAGGCTGTTAGGCCCTGCTGAAAACTCAACCATAAGTGATTTGCCTCCAGGCTGCACAAAGATTAAGGCAGAGCCAGGAACAGGGCCCAATATTCCTAACCTCCGTGTCCTGTGCCGAGCCCACTAGAGTCAGCACAGCAGGGGCTGGTGTGGTGTAAGATCCTGCCTAAGGAGGAAGGGGAAGGATGATTCGGTGGCTAGGGGGCTAGCTGGAGATCCAGGTTCCAGTCCCTGCTCTGCCAGACTCCGGAGCGCCCCTGAGCAAATCTCTTAGCCGCTCCGTGTCTCGGTTCCCCACCCTGCCCTGCCCCACAGGGGTGCATGAGGATAAAGGCATTACAGGTGCTTAGACACGGACGGCAGGGACCACCGATAACTCAGCTCCCTTACACACAAGGAACAGGGCTCTTGGCAGAGCCGTCTCCGCCCCCCTCCCAGCCCCAGCCCCTCTTACCGTCTGGGCTGCCCTGCACACCATCTCCAGCTGCCCTTTGTGGAGCAGCACGCTGTGGACCATGCGGTTCAGGAGTCTGAGTAGAGTCCAGCTGCAGAGCCTGGGGGAGAGGAAAAGAAAACACAGAGCGGGGAAACAGGCTTTAAGATTGTGTTTTTGCTCAGCGACAGGGGGCAAACTCTTCTCTATGGGTTGCAGGGCGGACAGGGTTATTCACCCCATTTTCCAGCTGGGGAATGGAGGCAAAGAGAGGCTAAATGATTTGCCCAAGCGACTCGGGGACAGACCTGCGACTCAGATGCAGGCCTGCTCTACATGGGGAAATTAAGGCAGCCTAACTACGCTGCTCAGGGGTGTGAAAACCTACCCTGAGAGAGGTTTCATTCAAAGCTGGAATTCAAATCAGTGTGGTCTAGCGGTTAAAGCACTAAATTGGACTCCCGCCACCTGGGCCCAATTCCTGGCTCTGCCCCGGCAGGCTGGGTGAGCTTGGGCAAGTCACAGTCCCACCTCTGTGCCTCAGTTTCCCCATCTGGCCAGTGGAGCTAACGACACTGCCCCACCTTGATGAAGTACTTTAACATCTCCAGGTGAAAAGTGCCATACGAGCTAAACATGATGATCACATTTCAGTGTTCAGCCCACGTCTTTAAGCTCCCACAAAGTAAATGAACAAACAAGAGCTTTGCTTGCAAAAAAAAATTAACGCCCCTGCGTGATTAGGCAAAAAAACCCCATACAATCATAAAATAACCCCAGCGTGCAAACCCAGAACCCATATCTCCCACCCCGAGCTCCTGCGTGATGTTTACCAGAAGTCTGTAACTGCTTTTATCCCTTGGGCAATTTCTCCACTTTAAATACTCAGACTGTTCCGAAAGGTTCTTTTATTACCGCTCAATCACAGAAGCAATTAGGCCTCAACGGAAACTTTATCTGCCAATTTCTCAACCATCAAAAACAAAGAGAGTTCACCTCTTCTTTTGGGTTCATTCTTTGATTTTCCCGTCCAGAGGTAAATGGTGGAAACTGTTAAAAGGGGCTGGTGCTGCTGCGTATGGAGGTGCTGTAGAAGCTTCCCTCAAAGCTCCATCAACGCCCCTCCGTCCCGACCCGCAGCCCCCCTGCAATTCTGCTAATGTCTCTCAAGTCCAACCCACAACTTACCCTGCCCCGGGCTGCTTCACATTCAGGTCTGCCTCAATCTCCACCTGCAGTCCCCTGGTCCCCCGGCCCCAAGCTCCCCTCCCTTGCTAGCTCTGTCGATCCCCCTCCATCCTGACCTGCAGCCTCTTGCTATTCCAGACCTGGCCCTCTCCTGAGACCATTCTGCACGGCTGTGCATTGGCTTTTGATCAGAACGAACCACTGAATCATTAGCTGGCCCCAAACCCTCTTCACTAGGGAGCCAATCAAGATTCCATTTCATCAGCCCAGGTCACCAACCACAGCCACCATCAGCTAAGTTTGAAACAAAGGGAAAACCTCCCCAACTCTGCAAGAAACTTAAGACACAAACACACGCACACAGGCTCCAAGCAGGGATCTGATCTGCCGCCGCCACCACCACCGCCCACACACCCACGCATCTCATCACACTCACTTTGTTTTCTGCCAGGCATGTTAATTTCGTGCCGAGGAAAGGTCCCAGACTCATCCCACTAATCATCTCTCTGGTGCTTTTCTGCCCTAGATCTCAGACCACTTTGCCAAGGAAGGGCTATGTCATTGTCTCCTTCCTGAAGATGGGGAAACTGAGGCATAAGAAACTGCTTGCCCAAGGTTACACACAACAAGTACCTGGCAGAGCTGGGACTAGAACCCAGGTCCGCTGTCAGTCCAGTGCCTTATCTACTAGGCCATGCTACCTCCCAGACCTGGAAACAGAAGCCCTGCAGTTATCCATACGACATGAGCAAGCGTATGCCCTGCTGCTCTGGCTTTAACCTTGATGGGCCGCGTATGAAAGGGGAATTCAGCCTGTGGGGTCCAGGCAGGCAGAGCCTTTGGTGTCTCTGCTAGAAATGTTTTATCAGCAGCACATCGAGGTGAGATCAGGCGCATTTCACACACGACACCAAGCAGCATCGGATGGGGACTGGATTCGAAGGTGCAGTCTCAGGGTTCTGGTTTCTATTACCGGCCCACTCAGGCAATTCTGCTACTTCCCCCTGCCTTAAACCAGCGCCATATACAGAGCAGGATGAGTGTCATAGCCTGCTGTAGCCCTTGCCCTTCCCAGCCCTCTTCGCAGAGAGGGGGACATACCTCAGTATGAAAAGCGAGAGAGGTGACTGAATCTGGTTGAGAATATTCAGCACTTCGCTCCTCCATTGTGCTGGGGACGTGCGGAGAACGGGGCCATCCCCTCTCTCTGTGGAGTCCTTCAGAGACACGACATCCTGCACCCTGGGGAGAAAAGGAGAGCAGATGAAAAATGCACTCAAAGTGGCATGCAAAGCCACTGGAATGAATGCACCATTTGGAGAGCATCATATAAGCTAAGGACAAGCAGCTGCCAACACCTCATTAACGGTTCTTAACGAGGGCAGCCAGGGGAGATAGTGGACATGCTGCGCTAGATGCTGCCTGGACACTGCGACCTCTGGTGGCCTAAACAGGGCTGGCGTGGGAAGCCCAGGAAAACTCAGTGATCAGGAAAACTGCAGCGTCTCTAGCGGGCAGATCAAAGGGCACCAATGAGATCTAGGTTTTAGCCCAAGTGGACACGCAGTTAGGGGCACTGCATTGTTGTCAGATGAGAAAGCTGAGGCCCTGTGAATCTGCAGTTACCGTAGACACTCAGTCCCTCTCTCTCCAAGAGCTCTGCATCTATGAAACACGCAGAATCGTTTTCTTCTTCCCAGCCGTTTCCATCTGCGAGGGGAAGGAACGCAGCTACTGGCTGGGGAGACATTCCCCACACGCTCTTACCACCCTCACGGCTTAACAGCCGACCCCGCCAGCAGCACAGCCCCTGCGACAGGCGCGCAAATCCCATGCAGCTCAGCACCGTGCAACTCGACGACAATGAGGTCACTGGAGCCCTGAGACCACGGCCCCCGCATGGTGACCCTCTAGCACCTCTGTTTCCTCATATTCCCCCAACCGTCTTGTCTGTCACCACCTGCCATCTCTAGTCTTACACTTAGATCGCCCGCGCTTTGAGGCAGGAACCACCTTCCTGCTGTGTTTGTACAGTGCCTAGCACCCTGGGGCCCTGATCTCAGTGAGTGCCGCTAGGTGCTGCTGTGCTATCACCAGTGAGAGATTCTCATCTAGATGACACTGAATAAATCAATTTAGCATGTGCCGCGGTGGCTCACAGGACCGCTCCTCTACCTTCAGCTCTGGGCTGAGAATCGAATCACCTGAGCACTGCCTTCCCCTCAGCACCACGTGCTCAGCTTCTGCATGTTGCTTTAGTCATCCAAACTCTCAGCCTGACACCAAAGGCAAGGTTGCAGTTCGTAATTTGCCAGAGCAAGTGTGGGGGAGAGGAAACGCCAAGGAGGTGCTAAATAAATGCAGATGAGAGCGGAACACCGGTACAGAAAGAGGGTCCTCTTTGAAAATATTCCTTAGAGATATCGCAATCTCTCTCTGCCCCGATACAGTGCCTTTCATCAGGGGCTCACAAAACACACTACAAACACTGGGCCAGATCTTCAGCAGGTGTCAAACAGCAGTTGATCCACTAATGTTCCACCACCAGAGACTCTGGCCCATTCATACTTTCCTCTACATGTGGGAAGAGAGGCACAGGGCAAGGGCTTGTCTACACAGGAAAATTTACCAGCATTGCTGTGATAAAGGGCTCTTCAACCTAACAGAGAGAGCTAGCAAGAACCAGGGGTTGGGAGCTGAAGTGACACAAGTTCAGAGGCAGACTGGAAAGGAGGCATACATTTTTAACAGTGAGGGTTATTAACGACTGGAACAACACACCAAGTGTTGTGGTGGATTCTCCATCGGGGGCAATTTTAAAATGAATATGCTTTTTTCTAAAAGGTACACTCTCACTGAAACAAGAATTAATACAGGTAAGTTCTCCGGCCTGTCTTATACAGACTAGATGCTCACAGCTGTCTCTTCTGGCTGTATAATCTACGTCAGCACAGTTACACTAGAATAACTGATAGTGTGATTGGACACGCCTGTTCAAAACAAACAATCGCCTATTTCAGGTTAGCCGATGGCGCTAGAGGGAAAACCTGTAAGGGCCCTATGTGATATAAGCTACACCGAAAAAAGGCCACGGGTATGCTGAATAAAAGTGACCACGTGGGGAGTCATACCCGCATAGTGACAGCAGCGCAGTAACGCTGCTACATTTCCCCATGTAGATCAGCCCTAAAGTGCCCATTGCAAAGCGGGCAGGACTCACCAGCCATGCTGGACAACACAGCCCCTCTCATTTCCTGCTGGCACCCCACTCTTCCAGTCAGGGGCTCACACTGTGCTCCTCAAAGCAGCATCTGATCACTGAGAACTATGATTCTCCATTTCCGAGAGGAGGAAACTAAGGCAAGGAGACGTGACGTGCCCAGTTCAAGGCCAGAGCCAGGACTAGAACCTAGGTTACCTGGCTTGGGTGCCTTCTCTGCATGGAGGACTTTCCTCCAACTTACGCTCACACACTTAGTCACGCCTGGTGGGATGGACCTGCGGTAGCAACGCAGGCATTGAGGAGGAAGCTGCATTGGACTCCATAGTGGATTTACGTATAGATAGGCTTGGAAGGATTAGATTTTTATTGGTAAATGTCGCTAAGTGTCAATTGCACGGAACACACACAAACCAAGGAGGAAAGATTTCCATCCATAATAATAGAAATTTACAGACAGGCACAGTTTTTAAAAAAACCTGCGGTTTGAGAACTTTAAAATTAGAGTTTGAATTAAGGATATTTACTTTGTATATTTTGACGTGATGTTGACCATTTGTGTTTTAATGGTGATGGAGTTTTTTAAATCTCAACGTTTACAGCCATGAAATAATTGATCCTCCCCTCCCTATAATTTCCAGCTACTGTGAAAATACAAACAGATAAAAAAAATTTAAAAAGCCTAAAATCAATAATTTTTTGCAAGTGTGAAAACTGAACTCAACCAAAATTGAAAAGAAAAATGCTTAAAAAATAAACACGATATTAGCCATCGAAATTATTAAAAAAAAAAAATTCTGCCGTGATTAAATATAGGCAATAGCAAGGGCACTAGGGCAGACCAGCCATCAACGTTTGAACCACTGTGTTGCGCACAAATGCTCTGAGCAGAATAAAAATAGCAGGGGCGTTGTCTATATCAGCACTCTCACTAATGGTAAAGAAAGGACTGGAGAGGTTCCACAAAAGGCGAGCATAGACAAAGCCAATGATCTGGGAAACCAGCTCGCTAATGTTTTTAACAGGACTGTAATTAACAGAGGTGTCTGGAAAATGTTTTTTTCCCCCCCATCCACAGGAAATGTTGAATCTTAGACATAAAAATCCAAATGTGAAATATAAAGTTTTGGAAATGCCTCTGAGCTGCCTGGAAATTGTAGCTCGGATGCCTCATGCTCCTATTCGTTTCCAGAGGCCTGATTCCCTGGTTTGACTACATCTCCCATGACGCACCAGTGTCCCCGATTGGCGAATACAGGTGGGACATTTTGGGACAGTCGCCTTGCCATGGTGCATCATGAGAATTGAAGTCCAGCCAGTGTGCCCGTCCCATGGAGGCGGATAGCAGCATGAGGTAACCGAACCATAACTCCCAGGAGCGGCATTTTAGACACGAAATATTTCAAATGTTCAGACATGCAAATTTCTGATGCAAAATAAAAACTTTGCCAAGGAAAGCAGACACTTTTTACAAAAAAAAATCATTTAAACCAGCCCCACCTAATAGTTAGCACAGGTCTGATGTCCTGCTGGGAAGCATGTTAGTGGCAGGGTAGATAATTAGATCCCAGGAGTCCTTACTCAGATGCCCTCCCTGCCCTGAGGTTTACAGCCCTGGGTCGTTGGATCCTGCACTCAGTTCTGCTTTATTCTGACGGTGACAAGGGCATGTGGTCTAGTGGTTAGAACAGGAAACTGGGGCCAGGTCCTCACCTGAAGTTTCGGTCAAATTCTTCCATCGTGGCAGCCTCTGTCCTGTTCAAAACGCTAAACCCACCAGCTCCTACTGCAGTCAGAACACCACAAATCCGGAGATAGGGTCCAAACAACAAAGGGCTGTAATACCGTGAGGAACAGCTGCAAAAGGTGGGGAGGTGAGAGCAAAACTCCAGAGCCAGCCCCTACGGTAAATAACCTCAGGCTGCTCTCACGCAAGGAATGATACCTCTTGCTGCGGAAGATTCTCTCCTGGAGGTCCCTTGGGGTGTCAGAATGAACTTTCCAATCGAGGATCGCAAGGACGTAACAGAGTCTTCTAACCAGCCAGCCCCTGTACCTAGACAAAGAAACACAGCTTGGTAATTATGGAACTTATAGACGTGATACATTATATGCATTTTGTTATCAAGGCAGATCCTTCCAGGGCTCTAATAATGCTTGTGAGCACTTATATACAGCACCCTTCATACGTAGGTCTCAAAGCACTTGGCAGTGCAGGTCAGAATTATTATCCTCATGGGGAAACTGAGATACAGAAAGGGGAAATGATGTGCCCAAGCTCACCAGCTGGCCAGTGGCAGAGCTGGGAATAGAAGCCAGGTCTCCTGCAATCAAGACCGTTGCTCTATCCACTAGAAAACATTGCCCCCCACTGGGGGCTCAGCCAATTCCCCACTGCGAGCCTTTCCTTTGACTCCAATGGCATAAGGTCAGGCCCTTGACATGTTCCCTCAGTCGAGTGTTTCGTCTCTGTAACAAGCCCATCCCTCCTTCGCGACGTCCTACCTTTCTGGAACGACTGACGTGTGTGGGAACAAGTCTAATCTGAGTCTTTAATCCTTAACGCACTTGTTATCTGCCAGACCTCCAGCCAAATGATAGCTGGGAGAACTTTTACTGCAGCATGACTGAGTGGATAGAGCGCTGGACTGGGAACCAGGACACTTGGGTCTGTAGTGCCTGCTCTGCTCTGCCACTAGCCTGCTGAAGTCCGCTCAGCTCTCCAGCTAAGATTTTCAGAGCGACTTGCAACTGCGGATACCTCACTTCTGGGCCTGATTTTCACAAGGTGCCAAGCATCTGCCCTCTGAAAACCAGGCCCCTTTCATGAGCATCAAGCTGGGGGCCCCAAAATTGAGGTGGCTCCAAGGTCGCTAGTCACTTTTGGACATTGTGGCTGCCACGCCTCTGTTTCCCAATTTGTAAAATGGGGCTAAAGGTACTTGGTAAAGCACTTTGAGATCTGAGGAGGAAAACAACTACAGAAAAGCTAAGCTCACATAGGTATAAACGTGAGCAGTGTAAGGAAGTGGGGGTCCCATGCTAGAAAGATCTATAAACTTTGTTGATTTAGAGATCTCTCTCTCAACGCTGGAACCACAGGTCGCAGAGCTTCCTTCTTGGAAAGAATACTCCTTCATTGGGATACTCCTGGATATTCCTGCACCCGCAGAGCAAAGCCCTGCTGTAAAAGGTATTTTCCAGCCCTAACTTCTGATCTCACAAAGGGCAAACGGGCCTGATTTAAACTTTGCGCTCTGTTTGTCAAGACCTGTCCCCGTGTCCTGTTAACAGCAACCGAGACTGATGCAAGAGCCTGCTGGCATCAGGGACTGTTGTTAAATGGCAACGGTCGCAAATCAGGTATTCAGTCCTCAATCAGTGTCAGGGAACGCTAAGAGACTAAAGGACTTAATTAAGGCCCAACTTTTTGCAAGCCACCAGGGCAAGACACGAGCACTGTACCTCAGTAGAAATATTGGAATCCCAGCAAAACAGAGGTTCCATTTCTAACCCGCTCGTGGCACTTATGAGATATCAGACACTAAAATCACACTGTTCTGATTTTTATCCAGCGTTCCCATCGCCCCCTTGATTTCAGCATCTGTAACGCATGAAATACTCTGAGCTGAGATGAATTATTGAAACCCCTCTCGAAGCTGGCACTGTGAAGTTTCAAGCAGCAGGAAGCACCCGATTTGCCAGAGTGCTAAACAACCACAGATTACAGAGAAATGGACAGGAGCTGCAGATCCACTCAGAATCAGGCCGTTAACCTCTACGTCCAGCATTTGGAGAATTAAACACCATGGGACAAATCCTCAGCCAATGTAAATCAGGGTAGGCTCCGGCAGACCTCCACTGAAGCCAAATGATTGACATCAGTTATGGATCCAGACCCACGCTGCTATTGAAGCGTGTGCACGGGAGACCACAGGGGAAAGGAATCAGAACCATCTGATTTTTGACATCCGCTGTCACACACATTGCTGGGGCTAGAAACACTTTGGGCAGACCTACACAAATGCTTTGTAAGCATTTCCCTGCACCGGTCCCAGGGAAGCAATCTCAATGAAAACACTGATCTCTGAATATGCCCTTCCATGCCGGGTGGGAATCTACATGCTTGGTAACAACTAACCACTCTGTTGAATCTCTATTTCCCTTTTGCTGTGTCTGTTACATTAATTGACGGGGGTGGGGGCCAGGGGGGGGATGGGATGGGAATGAATCAAACACTCTCTGCTCCGCTGTTACTAACACTCAGCCCTTCCAGGACTGCAGCTTTCAAAAAGCTTTACAAACAATCATTAAAGCAATTAGTTATTAGACTAATTACCAAGTGAGGCTACATTATGAAATCTCCCAATACGCCAGAGAGGTTTATTATTCCTGCTTTCATTCGGCAGAAGACGTGACTCGCCCAGGCTCACATGGGGAGTCCATGCAAAGCAGGGGGTGGAACCCAGGAGTCCTGACTCCCAGGGCTGGATCAGACCAGGTCACAATCTCCAGCCTTAGAGGCACATTGAGATAACGTGCAAAGAGTAAGGCCCCTCTGTCACGCGGGCTGCATTAGGAGGGGGGGGCATTTGTGTTGTTTGACATTAATAAGTCAAAATCATAATAATTCATGTAAGACATGCCATGTCAGGTATGGTTAGAAAGGTTATAATATGCTGAATAAGATGGTAATATTTGTGTTCATGTGTAATATGTGTAAGGAAAGTTATGGAGATCTTTGATATCCCTGTATTTCAAACTGTGCTGTGGAAGACACACCCCAGACAGAGAGGCGGCAGGACAATAGCTTGCTTAATAGCCCAATCAAGGCCTTATCAGAAGCCAGAGGCCCGGGAAGAAACTAAAGGCATACCTGAAGAGTTACCCGGATTGGCCCATGTGACTATGGACTTCATTTTGGTTCCAGTAAAGTTCCACAAGCCACATGGCCAGTAACAGAGGGTATATAAGATCAAACCACAGAAACCATTTTGTCTTCGTCTTCGTCTGGGTCTTTGCCTTGTGTCCTTGTTCCTGTCCAGCTGCGGACACACCTCTGGATTAACACACTATGCAACTGAACTGAAGGACTTAGACCCATCCAGGTACTGGATGTATACCAGAGGAACTATACAAGCCTGCAACTCCACAATTGTTCTAGAAACCTGATGTATATGGACTTTTAAATCATCTGTATGTATCTGATTGCTTTAAGCCTTTAACACTTCTCTTATTGTTTGTTTTTCTTTTATTAATAAACCTTTAGTTTTAGTTACTAAAGGATTGGCTGGCAGCGTGGTATTTTGGGTAAGATCCAAACTTATAGTGAACTGGTACTGTGGCTGATCCCTTGGGATCAGAGGGAATCTTTTAGTAAAGAGCGTAGAGTTAAAGCAACTGATCTCTTTACTGGACCTAGTGTCAGTTTGGGAGCCAGAGACTGAAATGCAGTAAAGGGGGCTGTGTGTATTTGCACAGTGGCTTCTTGATAACCAGTGTGGGGGAATCAGAAGCACTGTTTGTGGCTGGTTGGGAAGTCTGACTGCAGTGTCACCCACCAGTGTTGGGAGAATTTGCTCTCCTTTTGCAGCCTGCCCTGACCCTGGCATTATCAGTGGGCTACCCTGGGCACGGACGGGTTACACCCTCTTAACTCCCCCCCGCTGAAGACTTGCACACAGTGCTGTGCAGGAAATCGCCCGGTTTCAGCCCTCTCTCCATTGCACACCCCCATAGTCACCTGGTATTTTCCTCCGTCACCTGGATAACGTTGCAGAAGCCCAGGGAGGGAAGATGCTTGTGAAAGAGGGATTGCTGAAAGCAGAAAGAGGCACGGCTGTTAGCAGAAAAACATCCTGAATAACAGGGTTTCCTCATGCACAGAACGTAAGAATGGCCACACTGGGTCACACCAATGGTCCATCTAGCCCAGTGTCCTATTTTCCGACAGTGGCCAATGCTGCTGACGGGGCAGTGAGGGAGAACGGGACATGGGCCTGCAGACCCCCTCCCCACGGGGTGCTGCTGCCGATGGGGGCAGCCCATGGACGCCGGAGACCCACGGTACACCACTGCCCCCTCCATCAGTACCACCCACTCCCCCAATCTCCCATCCTTACCCAGCTTTTTGGGGTGCAGGTTTGACAGCAGCGCCCCATGAACGGGCGGTACTTGCCCAGAAAAGGGGTGACGATCTCCAGCTTCACCCCAAAGCCCCAGGGCTGGGTCTTCATCTGAGGAAGAGAGGAAGCAAACCCTGTTTATCCCATCCTACCACCCAAAACCCTGCCACCAGAAATAAAAGTTTGCAGCCCATCCCCTTTCCTGGAGACAGGCTCCTAAGTCATTTAAGCTAGGTCAAAGTGGAGTGATCATGGGAACGTCACCTGCCTATCCCCTCTCTTTTTTCGGAGAGAGAGATTGTGACCACGCCACACAGCTGCAGTCGGGTTCTGTGTGCCGCGGTCATGCTTCATGTCCATGCTGGCACTGTGCCTCGCCACAAAGGCATCTGGGTGCATAGCCCGGGGTTCACAGAGCAGGCACCCTTGGTGGCACTCCAGCCTTCTGGCTGCAGGACATTGTGGGACAACTCATCTGTCCCCTCTCAGGATTGTGGGTGGAAATGGCCTGACCCCGGGAAATTCATTTCCTGTCCTCTCTTCGGCCTCTAAGGGTCCCACTCACCCTAGCAACTTTTCCCCCCCTCACTCCCAGGTTTTTAGGCATGAAGGATGAGACTTGCCAAGCCAAGTGGATTTGGATACTCAGTTCCCATTCGTTTTAATGGGAACTTGGGCTCCAAACCCCTTAGGCCACTTGGAAAATCTCAGGCCCCATCTGCAAGAGAATGAGCCTCGTGCTGGGACCCATCCAGCTAGCGAGACCTTTGGACCTTAAATGCTCCGGGAAGAAGGCTTTCCACACTCACTGTCCTGTGGTGCCTCTTGCAGTAACACAACCATTCATCACAGGCTTCGGAGCCTTTACACCCATAGTGTCCCTCCTGCTCCAACTCGCACTGACCCAACCCCTTGCCCTAGCTTATCTGATAAGAGCCCAAGTGCCCATCTGAAGACACAGGGGTGGCACTGAGCGTCCCTGTCACCCTCCTCCGGCTCACAGCTGCCCCCTGCCCTGCGACCTGCGGGTACCCACCCTCCAAGGGATTACATACGTTTCTCTGTAGCAACTTCTCAGCCAGCAGGCTGCGGGCGGCGGAGTCCCGCTGGGTCAGGGCCATGGCTCGCCCAGATCTCAAGCACAGGCTGGATCAGCGGCACAGGTGGGACAACAACAGAGTCCGTGGAGGGGAACTGCAAAGACACGGACGAGAGGACACCGGCCAGCGTGAGAGACAAGCAGGCACGCACAGAAATCTCACCACTGGACAGCAGCCTGAAGCATTGCAGGGAGAGGAAGGGGTGGCCAGGGATTCGGGTGCTAGCCCGAGATGCCAGCTCTGCCACAAAGGCCCCGTGGGACCTCGCCTGGCCCAGCAGTGCCCTGAGGCCTGGCAGGCAGGAACGGGCTTTTTCAAGTGAAGAGGGGGATTGTACAAGGGACCCCTGCAATGGCTCTGCGCGACCGTTCCAGGTGCGGCTCCAAGCAATCATACTGCTTCCCACCCTCTGTATTTACTGCACTCTCGGGCTCACTGGTCTTAGCCGAAGATGGGCAAGGCTGGGTCACAGATCCCAGGAGAGGAAAACGCCTTTCCCAGCTCGAGACACCTGGAGAGGAAAAACTAACTCCTTGGCCGAGAAATCAATTGTTCTGCAGCTTGTACACGGCACAAAGAGAGGAAAAAACCCAGCAACCAATGCGCCCAAAGCCCTCAGGAGGAGAATTTACTCTCTCTTTGTAATTCAGCTCTAATATCGTTACAATCGACTTTTCCCTCCCACACCCTCCTCGCTCTCACATGGAGACGCCAATCTCTACCAGCAAACCGAGTGCACCCGAAGTACAGAGACAGTAAGCGAGTTTCCAACAACCAAATCCTCCCTGGGAATGCAGGGGAAGACAAGAGAGAGGCAAGCAGGACACCGGACTGAGACTTGGGAGACCTGACTGACTCACTGGGCCACCTTGGGCACATCAGTTTGCTGACCCCTGCCTCAGTTTCCCCATCCGCTTTGCCTGTTTAGATGATGAGCTCTTCAGGTCATGTATAACACTTTGCATAATAGCGCCCCCATACATCAAACACAAGGACAGTAGGTTTCCCCTTCAGGATATTTCCCAAGCAGCAGGGACCCAACCCCATCCAGTGGGATACGGCTTCACAGGCTAACAGATCTCACCGCTAGGAAGCTTTAATGTACACTCCCCTTTGCTTAGTTCCATCCCGTCACTCCTAGAAATTATACTCCTCAAAGCACCCTCCTTTCTTGGCACAGTGCCCGGATGCCTCTAAAATCGGGCATCATTGACAGATAATCTTTTCCCCCTTAAATCAATCCCGCCAGCCCCTCAATCATTTTGTTGGCAGTTTTGCTCTGAGCTCCCTTGAAATCCCAATTGTTCCAGCTGCTGACAGCATCCACTGGCGTCTTGCAAAGCAGTCAGGGAGCAGCGCTGCATCACGTGGGAGAAAAGGGCAAAGAGGCTCGGGAAAACCGGGCTCCTCCAACGTCAATGGGGCGTCACAACCAGACTCTTCTTCCAACCCTCCCAAAGGGCTTGAAGAGCAGGGGAAGGTCCTGTGGCCATGGCCCTGCATGGGGGCCTAGGCTAGACACTTCACCCCGTTTTACAAGTGGGGCGCTTAGGCCAGGAGATGAATAAACCGGCCTTGGCCGCCTTTATTTTGAGAGTAAGCTCTTCGGGGCAGGGACTGTCTCTTGCCATGTGAATGAGGCTCTGTCTCAGTGGGTCTCATTAATGGGCTACTGTGATACCATGAACGTATAATAAGGTTATTTGTGGTCATGGTGCCCGGTATCACCCCAGCATCCTGGTCAGATTCCCGTGTGGCTAATTCCATGCTGCCTCCCCCCTACAGAGACAGAATCCTGCTTCCTCAAACAGCCGCATCACCAGAAACACAGGCTCACCGCCTGCCAGCCACACTAAGATTGTTGTATCAGAGTGTGAATGCACTGCACAGACACCTAGAGTTAAGGCGGTATAACAGTTTCCGTTCTAAACTCCTGTTTACACAGGCCTTTTGAGTTGTAATGCTCCAAGCTTGGGGCCCGGATTCTCCCCTGCCTAGCATTTGTGAGCAGGGAAACAATTCTCATTTGATCATATTTTACTCGCATTTTGCACTCATTGGGCCCTCCATATTCTGCTTTCAGTTACCACCAGGTGCAAATCAAGAGTAACCCATGGGAGTCGAGGGAATGACTCTGAATTGACACCCAGAGAGCAGAATCTGCTGCACTTTGCACAGCTTCAGATGAGGACAGAAAGTGACAGGAGGTGGAGAAATCTGGGGCAGGGGCGTACACACTCAAAATTATTTCTAAAAATATCCATGGTTCTCGCCCTTTAACATGCAGTGGCTCTCTTACAAAAGAAAAACATTTCACATACACGCCCTTTCTCCTCCCCAACTAAAATTTCAGAACCACCCTCACTGTTTAGCCATAAAAACATAGAGTGGTTACCTCCTATTCTAAGTCATTGGCCACCCCAGGTTCAGACCCTGTTATTTAACCCGCTATTTCCCAAACTTTTGAGAACTGAGTCCTCCTCACCCCCTCAAACAAGGAAATGAAACCAACCACATCCCCCTTGCAACCCTGTCACATCCCCGCAGAGAACCACCAGCGTTAACCTTAATACGGTCCTTTCTCTCCTTTCTGACACATCACCACTGACTCCTCTTGAAGGTTTCCCTCTCAAGTTTAAGGCCTAGAGACTTACTTAAAAAAAAAAAGTGGAGACGCTGGAGAACAACGGAGAGGTCTGGCCTAACGCCCCCAGAGAGTCCTTTGTGCTTCTCCCCAGGGGCGCACTCCACTCCAGGAAAACACTGGTTTAAGCAAAAGCCCCTTAGTTATATTATCATCATCATACAGACAGCTTCTGTTATTCCTGTCTTCCCCCACAGCACACGCACAGACAGGACAGTCGTCCCAACGCCTTGCAAACCGCAATCGCCACGCTATACCCCCCCTACACTGGAGAAGATCCATACCAGCAACCCACGATCTAACATGGGTTCTTTGTCCTGATAGAGCTGATGAGCAGACGCACATGCACAAAGCCGCATAAGGGCTCCCCAAAATGAACCATTTACAATGAAAACAGAGTGAAATGTTCAGTCCCAGCCAAGAGAGCTGTACAGCATGAGCCTCCTTCTCCTTTCTCAGTATGGGGCTGGGCTGCAGTCATTGCCCAGGCAAAACTCTGACTGACAGCCCTGCCCTAGTGAGCACTGCAGAATAGGGGGTAGCGAGTGGGAGTGGGAGAGGGCCAGCTCCCCGCTCTGCCTCTGACTGGGTGTGAGATCTTGGGCAAGTCACCTTCAGCGTCGATTCTCAGAGGTCCTGAGCTCCCATGAGTCCAGCTGTGGTTAAGGGGAGTTGCGGGTGCTCAGCGCCTCTGAAAATCTGGCCCTGGCTCTCTCTCTGCCTCAGCTCCCCATCTGCACTAACAATCTTACCACACAGGGAGTGTCAGAAGAAGAAATCCATTTATCTATGTGAGATGCTCAGATACTACAGGGCTGGGGAGGGCATCACAGAAGAACTAAGACAGGCTTGGAGAGACTCCTTAATCTCATCCCCTAGTTTAACCACATATTTGGAGAGGTGGGGATACCTGGCAGACAGAGCACTGGACTGGGCATCAGGAGTCCTAGGTTCTACTTTCCCAGCTCTGCAGCAAGTCCCGTCCCCCCTCT
Source organism: Mesoclemmys tuberculata (assembly GCA_007922155.1). NCBI lineage: Eukaryota > Metazoa > Chordata > Testudines > Chelidae > Mesoclemmys > Mesoclemmys tuberculata. Next base: position 4,544,031 of record ML675633.1, on the reverse strand, counting down.
GTGCCTCAGTTTCCCCACCACCACCACCTTTTGTTTGTTTAGACCATAAGGTCTCTGGGGTAGGGCCTGTGAATGTACAGGACCGAACGTGATCTCAGCTGGAGCTTCTAGAGCTACTATAATACAAATGACAATTTTGCTCTACGTTAGTCCAATCTCTAGCACACTGGAGCACTGCTCAACGCCCATCTATCTTTGGTACTGACATGGCTCCTGTTACCTGCTATCTGGGCAGCTCACACGAACAGAGCTATCTTCCTGTGAGGCAGGGCAGGGCTACCATCCCCATTGTACAGAGGAGGACCTGAGGCCCAGAGAGGCCACGTGGCTTGCCCAGGGTTACACGGGAAGTCTCAGACCCAAGCCAGTGCCCTAACCACTGGACCATCTTTCGTCTCCTAGGGCTCATCGCACTCCTGCAATACAAATCACAAAACAGACAACAATCCCTTGGTATTGAGTCCTAGGATCCAGATATCGTCCTCCAGCAATTGCATGAAAAACACCATCCCAACTGAAGCTCAGCCCACAAGACGAGCACTCGGTGAACAAGGAGATAGGGCTGGCGTTCAGCGCTTCTCTGCAGCTCTGCTACTGAATCCACTCCTGAATCGTCCTAGAGCATCTGCTGCGTACCTCCAAGGGGGCAGCGCAGTGAGCAGAGGTTACTCTGGGAGGGAAAAGGGTTATAACTGGATCATCACCCAGCCGATCTTGCCTATTAGGGAAAGATTTAAGTCCCCCATTCCTGCTCCTGGAAATCTGTTGCTCTGAATATCTGTAAGACTCTCTGGCTTAAATTCTCAGTATTTGCCATCTTTAATGGCATTTCTTAAGTCTCTCCCAAGCAGCTGGGAATACCACCTCAGTTTAAAAGTCCCAGCTACACAGTGAATGCAACTATGCCAGGGAACCCAATTACAGCAACATTATTCCACACCATGCAGCATAAATGGTACCTGTGTTTTACCCATTTGGGGAGATGGCCCTGATGCCCTAAGCCAAAGCAATGCCCCAGATCATGCTATTAAGAGTCCATCTCCACCAAAGACTAGACACAGTCGGATTGCAAGGCTAGAAGGACCTATGCGACCATCTAGTCTGACATCCTGCATAACCCCAGCTATAACATTTCACCCAGTGATGGCTGCATCAAAGTCACGCCTTGTGGTCCCAGCTGGAACGTATCTAACATCCCTCCAAATGTCAATAAAACACTGCCTGTAATACAGCATCTCAGTGCCAGCTCTATGAAGGGATTCCTGGGACTTTCAACACAACATTTAGACTTGGGTGGAAGATAGTGCTACAGAACCTAACACCAATAGGAACTTTTTAATCTGCTAGCCAGTATGTACATGTGACATGGACTGCACACCATATGAATATGTATTACACATTACATGTTTTATAAATGTTAGCACAAAGCTTTATACTTGAATCGTATGATGCTTACTCTTATTTACTTATGCTAAGTATCCCATAGCATTTTGCAAAGTGAAGTCAGCTTTGGAGCTAGCAAATATGAAATCTGTGAAAGTCAAGATACCTTTGTTCTATAGCTTAATACAGGTACCTTCATGGACAACTGTAGTATTCAAAACAAAGATAAGAAAAGTCCAGAATAAAACCACAAGTTAAGGAACGGTTACAAACTGGTTGGTTGGATTTTAGTGACGCAACTTGTAAAACCATACTATAAATACAGCTAGTTTAAATGCATATTTCGGAAGCACACCTTCTGTGTCACAGGAACATGCTGCAAGATAAGAATTGCTTCCCAGACGGAGGGTATGTATGTCTGCTTTTCGTATTGTACTATTTTATCTTGAGCTAATACATTTGCCTACAATTGGTTATTTAGTCTCTTGAACGTTTTTAATAATGAACCATGCATGTATTCAAAAGAACTGGCTACACTTTTAGCCAATACAATTTGGCGAGCCAGGGAAGAACCATTATCCAAGCGTTAGTCAAACCAATTTGGCACAAGGTCACAACCTGGCCTTGTGGATTTGGGATAGCAATCTCATAGAGGTTTAATTTTGGGGGTTACAGGGCCTAAGTACCACTCACAGTCAGCTAGCCTGGGGGAGGGGGAGAGTTTATATCAAGTGCTACTTTGGCAAGTAACCAGGTAACAAAGATTACAGAAAGCAAAAACTGCTTTCTGGGCACAAAGCCATGCCTTCAGAATATATAAAAATTGATTACAAGTGAAACGTTGCTTTTTGGGGACTAAACAGAATGGCTGACAACAGGAAATAATTAAACGAGCACTAAGTCATATAAGTACAACAGGCCAATATTTTCAAATTTGGGTACCTAAAACTAGGCATTTCCAGCTCTATTTTAGCACAACAATAATACCCAGATCTTCTCTAGCGCTTTTCATCCATGGATCTCAAAGCACTTTACCAAAGAGGTCAGATTATTATCCCCAAGCTACTCATGGGGAAACTGAAGCATGGGAAGGTGACATGACTTCCCCGAGGCCATCAAGCAAGCCACTGGCAGAGCCAGGAACAGAATCCAACTCTTTTAAGTTCCCACCCAGTGCACTATCCACTAGGAAACTCAGCCTAATGGCAACTGACTTCACTAGGATATTCACAGGAATATTTATATGTTAAGCATCTGCTTAATTCTTTGCAGAATCAGGGCCTGAGATAACATAATAAGAGGCCTGATTTCAGAGATACTGTACACCCTTCCATTTCAATGCATGGTAGGTTAAGTACTTATCTATGTACTCAAGACCCAATCCTGTAATTTATATGTGGACAGACTCCTGACTTGAGCAGAGTTCCATGTAAATGAAGCTGTCTTCCTGCACATTGCCAATTGCAGAACTAGGGTCTAAAAACAAGGATCTAGATGCCTCATTTTAGGCATCATCTAGATGCCTCAAGTTTGAAAATTAGAAGCCATAATGCAGAAGAGTTTTAGCCTTATACACTTTCCTTCTTTTGCAAATGATTTTGCTAGTTCATAAACCAGAAAAGCACCTTTTTTAACATCAAAAAGAACAATTTCTTAAAGGGGAAAGAAACAAACATCTCAACAACTTAATAGATACAAAAAAGTAAATAGTAAAAATAAACAGGAAAAAATCCCCAGGAAATGTGCTCACATAGTGAAATATTTCAATACAAATTAATATAAAAAAATCCACTGAGTATGGATTTAAAGATTCCTGCTTCAGTGTCTGCAACCCAAACATTGCAGCATCGTGCGAGCATGAGAGCCAGAAAGCAAAAACCAGACAGAAAAAAAGGAGAAACTATTGTCTGACTTGACTTAACATACAAAAAAAAATAAAAAAGGGTAGTAACAACCTAAAGGATGAAATGTAAATTCAATACTTTACGTAGTTTCTTTGTAATAATTTGTTGCTGTTACTAACACAGGGTAGGACATTGTTAGGTAATTTGGAAGGCAGAAGGGTGTAGTGGATTGGGCAAGTCATGTCTCCTCTCTTGCCTCAGTTTCCCCTCCCACCTTGTCTTATTTAACTTCTTCAGTCTCTTGATCTGTGCGTGTCCAGAATCCTAGTACAATGGGGTCTCAGTTAGGGCTTTGAGGCATTATTTTAGTACACAAATAAACAACAACAATTTAATCTGACTGTGCCCCTTAAAAGCTGGGGAGGGGGAATATTTTCTGTGCCAAACCTCTATTTTCAACAGCTCCCCAGAAAAAGTGATTTGTGGTCTGAAATTTCTCCTGCATATTATTACAGTGACGTGGGCCATGACCCTGCAAAACACTTAACCCATGACAGCCCTGCAGAGGTGCAAAAAGTGGCTAACACTGAGATTTATAAGCTGGCTGGGGCAAGGACTGTCTTTTTGTTTGGCGTTTGCACAGCCCTTAGCACAATAGCCTCTTGGGCATTAGCGCAGTATATGTGTAAGTATTTGCATGAACAGTGCCTGATTTTGGAAGCTTTTAGCCATTTGTCAATTATTCAAGCATGGAGCTGGGGAGATGGTAGCAGGGCGGATGTTTAGAACAACTAAGAAAGCTTAAGGCTGAGTTTCAGAACACGATTTTTTGTTGCACTCAGATCTCTTAAAAACTGCCTTTCTTTTCAGTCACCAAAGGTAGTTCACACAGCCTGTGCTAAAGGCTGCTCTGAGGAACACCTGGTTTGCCTTGCTTGAAAAGATTTGATTTAGAAACAATAGAGGTTCAAGGATTTGGAAACAGCACGTAGCAGCTTTACAGTCATCAGTTATTTTCCTTAACACTTTGGCATACAAAGAAATACTATTATTTTGTGTGCTGCAGTTACACCTGAGAGCCCAGCCACAGCCCATGACCCTGCTGTGCAAGGTGCTGTACAAACACAGAACAAAAAGGTGGCCCTCCCCACCCACAAATGCTGACAATCAAAGGGTACGTCTACACTAATGCGGCACAGCTATGGCGCTGCAGCTACACCAGTCACACCATAGCATTCAGGGGTGGCCAAACTGTCTTTTACAGTCAACGTGCAGCTCGCGGAGCCCCTCATTGCTCCTCCCCCCCATTCTCCACCTACCAGACTGGGGTGGGCAGCTCAGCGCTTTTGCCCTGCGGCAGGGTGGTGGGGCTGGAGGATTCCACCCAGCAAGAGGGAGGGTCTCGGAGGGGTAAGTAAGTCTGACCACCCCCAATGCTTTCTACATTGACGGCAGGCATTTTTCCATCCTCTCTGAGAGGCGGTAGCTAGGTCAACAGAAGAATTCTTCAAAATTTTTCCCAGCCCTGAGTGACATAGCTAGGTCCATCTCATTTTTAAATGGAGCCCAGGCCCAGGTAACACCATTTACGCTGGGCCTAAATCCTCGGCAGCCGGCTAGAACCGAATGGCTGGAATCTAGCTAGAACCGAGCACTAATGAAGTACTAATGACCGGTTATCTACAGGCAGGGCCTTCCCTAGTGGAGTGAAGGAGAGGAGAAGCTCCCCTTATGGATGAGGGGTACAACCCAAACCCAATCCCAGTCAGCCAACACAGCTGTCCTATAAGGGGCAGCATGAAATGAATCGTGAATGTGAGTGTGATGGAGGACACAAAGCAGACCCTTACCTGTGGGTGTGACCATTCTGGACTGGGGCCCTTAGGGCCCCCTACATTTATGTGGAGCCAAGTGGCCATGACATGAACCGTATGATCTAGCACAGGGGTCGGCAACCTTTACTATCAAAAGAGCCATTTTGCCCCCTCTTCCACTGACTAAAGAAAAATAGTCTGGAGCCGCAAAACATAGCTTACCGCGGCTGAAGAGCCGCATGCAGCTCCGGAGCCGCGGGTTGCCGACCCCTGATCTAGCAGAAGGCAGGGAGATGGATAAAGCCGGCTCTGCACGCTGGATGGTACCTTGGAGCCCAAGGGTGACCTGGTGAAGAGTAGGGGATCCCAAGTGTTATATGTGGCCTGGCTGAGCAGGGAAGGGAGCAGGGGGCTGCAAACACTGTACATGGCCTGGTGGGGAGCCCGGGCCCATACACTGTACGTTGAGCAGAGGAGGGGGCAGAGGACCCATACACGGTACATAGCCCAGTGGGGCAGGGGAAGGAATGGGGGGCCCTATGCACTGTACGTGTCCTGGTGGGGGGCCCAGCCCCATACACCGTAACTGGAGCAGAGGAGGGGGCAGAGGTCCCAAACATGGTACGTGGCCCTGTGGGGCAGGGGAGATATATGCTGTGCATGGAGCTATGAAGTGGACAGAGGCTCCCATATGCTGTACGTGGCCTGGCAGAGCAGGGGAGGGGACAGGGGATCCCCTACACTGTATGTGACCTGGTAGGGGAGCCCACACCTGGAGCAGAGGGAGGGGGTGGGGGTCCCATACATGATACATGGCCAGTGGGGCAGGTGAGGGATCACATATGCTGTCCATGGAGCAAGGGAGGGTGTGGGGTGGGGGCATACACTGTACATGGGTGGCCTGGCAAAGCAGGGGAGGGGAGGGGAGAAGGGGGGCCCATACACTGTATATGGCCCAGTGGAGGAGTGGTTACCCTATGCTGTACATGGAGCAGAGCTGGGGTTAGGAGGGGCCCATACACTGTATATGGCCCGGGGGGGTTCCCTATGCTGCACATGGAGCAGGGGTGGGGTGGGGTGGGGGGGCCCATACACTGTATATGGCCCAGTGGGGGGTGGCTTCCGTAGGCTGTGCATGGAGCGGGGACGGGGGCCCATACACTGTATATGGTCCGGTGGAAGGGTGACCCCCCCCGTGGGCCCCGGCCCCGGCCCGCGCGCTCACCCAGGCCCGGCCGCCGCCGCCGCCTCCACGTGCGCTCACGCGCTGTAGGCGGAGCCCGGAGAGAAGCAGCGGCCCGGGCGCGGGGCTAACTCGGACCCCGCGCTCGCGCCGCAGGGAGGGAGCCTTAACCACACCCCGCCCGCTGCCGGGCGCGCGCCCAGCGGAACCTTCGCCTCGCTGCTCCCGTCCCGCCAGGGCCGTCCGTCCTTCCGCCCCGTCCCGCGCTCCCTGCTGCCCGCAGCGTCCCCCCGGCGAGCCAATGCAGCGCGAACGCGCCGGGGATGTGTTTGCACGGCGCCCCGCACCGTGCCATGTGGACAGGAGCCGGATTCCCTCTTGGGACGCGGACTGTGTTCCCCAGGCCGTGTCCCCCCCCGTCTCTTTTTTCATCGCCTCCCCCAGCTTTTTCCCCACACCGGGAGGAATTGCACAGTGGGGTGGGTGGTTGGATTGGGCAAGGAACGTTGCCTCAGTTTCCCCACCTGGCTGGCGGGGGACGCACCGCCCTATAGCGTAAGGTGCGTTTTTAATAATAGAAAATTACCTGGCCTCTTGGGCCCAGATCCTCCCAGGTCCTAATTTCCATGGATGTCAGCGTTACTTAGGCTCAGTCTGAAGGCGGAGAGGGATCAGAGCCTTGGTTGTATGTTACAGATCTAGGGGCATGTGCAACAATCATGGGGACGCTGGTAAGGGGGAGATTTCCAAAGGAGTCCCATTAAAGGGAAGACTGAAACATGCACAGCCTACAAGCAATTTTATATGTGCAGCCCATAATTACAAACAGTGACATCCATCCTCTAGGGCCATGATTTTCAACCTTTTTTCATTGGCAGACCCCTAAAAAATTTTAAATGGTGCTGCGGATCCCTTTGGAAATCTTAGACATCGACAGGTTGAAAACTACTGCTCTAGGGTGGCTTTCATTTCAGGTAGTCAAAGACCTTTACAAACACTAATTAACCTTAATATTAATTATCATTTGCATTACATAATGTTGAGAGGCCCCTCAGAGCTCAGGGCCCTGTTATTCTAAGCATGATATCAATATTTATTCCCAAGCCCGTCCCTGTCCCAGAGAACTTACAAATGAATTTTGCAATATCCTCGTAAATTCAGTACTGCAGTGAAATCTGCACAGAGCACTAGCAATTGCCCTCTTTAAAGCAGTGAATATACTTCATTGAGGATGGACTCTCTCAGACTTCACTGAAATGGATTCTGCTTTGATGAAAGCATATTTCAACCAACATTGCTTCTCTTCCTGTACCCAGTCAGGGCCCAATACAACAAAGTGTGTATTAAAATGCTTAGAAGAAATGTCAAACTTGTGCAATGCCTGCTTTTATATCATCAATATTTTGGCTTCTTTCAGTTTGTTTTGCCCAGATAAAAGGCAATGAGAGAAAAGCATGGCTCAAATGCCTTTCTTTATATAAAAATGGCCTTTTCTTTGGGGGGGGGGGTTGTTTTGTTTTTTTTTACTGATACAAACATAAAAAAATAACCATTCGGAACTCACAAAGACATCAGTAGGGGTTGGTTGGTTGGTTTTTACAGATACAAGAACAAAAAATTGATTGTTCAGATCACATCCATATATTTTGCTGTCAGCATAAAAATGGCCCAAACTATTTTTCCCCATAATGGGCTGTTCTTTTTAGGAGAAAAGCCAAAATGCAGTGACTTTCTATGCCAAGTTTCAAAGTGGAACAAATTACGAAAAAAGTGGAACTATGGCCGCATTAAAGACGTCTGAAAACAGTGTATTTTAAGTGCTGACACATTCTCCATCACAGCGCCACTAGCAGGCCAGCACGAGGATAAATAAATACCCTGAACGTTTGTACTGAAAAGGTTTCTTCATTTTCAGATGTGGTGAAATGGTGCGGAAGAGTAAATGGAGGGGAACGACACGCTCTGATTTGATGTATAGCAAAGGCTGACCCAACTGCAATAGTCTAGCGTTAATGAGGAGAAGAGAAAGGCAGGAGTGTGTGCTGAGCACACAGAGAAAGAACACCCAGTGGAAAAGGTCCAGGCCAGGAGGATGTGCTGAGGGGATCTGATTCTGTTCTCATTCATCCCAGCACAGAGCCTATATACATCACTACCATCTCATTTGATCACCGTGGCAGAGTGGGTCTCCGGCCTCCCAGTCCTATTCACCTTCCTATGATCACAATGCCTCTCTAATATACTCGTCATCTAGCAGATACGGGGCTGGCCTTTTGCATGGGTGGTGAATTTCTCCCTTGTGCCACGGAACACTATGGACTTTGGCAGAATCATGTGCGCCAGCGTGAGCGAGGGCCGAATCAGACCCCCAGTGCCATCAGCTGAAAAGCCCAGTGCAAGCCAGCTGGTGGGCATGGTGGACCCAGAGGATGAGTTTGGTGGTTGGAGCTCAGCTAACTTAGGGATTGGGGAAGCCAGGATGGCTCTTGAGAAGAGCTGATACCAAGCAGGCCAAGAATAGCAAATGGCAAAAAGAGAGGCTGTGTGATCAGAGGAACAAGGATGAGGGCTGGGACCCAGGACTTCTATTCCTGGTTCTGCCACTGTTCTGCTGTGTGACCTTGGGCAAACCACATGCCCTCTCTGTGCCTCAGTTTCCTTAGCAGTAGAAGGGGCTCATGATACTGACTGATCTCCCAGGGCCTCTATTCTCCAGCTGCAAGATTCAAATAGCTCCCACTAGTTTCATGAGAAAGAACAAGCAGAGAGTCGAGTCAGCTTCAACAGGAATTAACGGCACCCTGTGCCAGGAACAAGAAGGCCCCGCAAGTGCCAGGAGGTTTTATCCAGTGCGTGCAGCCGGTGAAGTGTGGCCCTACGGAGCAGGGTGCATTCTTGTCGCTTTCTAACGTCCGCCCCCAGCCGACACGGAGCCATGCCGAGAAACCAACTCACGGCCGCTTCCCCAGAGTGGCCTCCGCATTGCCTGGGCCACAGACCACTGGAGTCCACGGGAATCTTTCCCACTTTTGGCTCATGCTGAAGCTTACTTGAATGCCTGAGGCGTCCCCCCAGCGCAGCTCGTCAGTACCTCTCGTAGCATCGCTAGGGGCAGGAGATGTTGGGGTGCGATGGGGGGATGCTCCCTCCCGCTAGAGGACTGAGCGTGCTGCCTCCACAGCGACTCCCGCCCAATCCGGCTGAGGGGGCAAGCAGGGCGAACGTCACTGGACCCTCTGCCCCCAGCACACCAGCCTGTCGCAGGGTGTGTCTGCGCAGAGACTTCTCACACGGCCAGCCAGGGTGTGAATCCACAGCACGCTCAGTATCTGCAGAACACTCGCAGCTGGACACCAAAGGCCCTTTTCCACCCCAGCTTACCACGCACTAAGTTTCTATGTAGACAAGCCCTCAGTCACTGCCCAGACCGTCTCCCTGGGGTGCCATCCCTGGCTGCACTGAGGTTAGTGACACTGGAGATGGGGCAGGCCTCAGCGTTTAACAAGGCAGCTTTGGTCCTTGTGAACTAAATTTCCAGAGGCAAGTGCTGTGTCTCTTTCCTTTTTCCTCTCTTTCCTTCTCTCCACCTCCCTCGCTCGCTCCTTTCAGAGCTTGCTCTCTCCAGGTGGTGATCACAGCACCCCGTGTCTCTCTCTCTTGCCCTCATGGGGATCCCCGATGCTCCCTCTCCATGGTTAATTCAAGAAGATCCTTTACTTGGCATCCATTCCAGTAGTTCTGCACTCCCCCGGGGTCACGGCCCTGCACTCAGGCTGGGAGCGTCCCCTTTGCTCCGATTCTCAAGCATTCCGATACGTTTCTCCAGGGCCCAATCATTTCTTGAGTCCAGCGTTACTCTCTGCAAGTCAGATCTGGCCATTCATTCTCCATGCTCCGGGCACTAAGCCGTCTCCACTCTACAACATCAGTGCGGATGTCTGTGTTGCTAATTCCATCCTTGGAGCTCCCCAGTGAATTTCCCATGAATTTCATCCATGCAGCCTCCCAGTTGGAAAATTACACGTCTCCTTCCCTCCCAAAACCACAAGGTACTTTGCAAACAATCATTAGATGAGTCTCACAAACCCAACACGGGTTCTACACCAGGGAAATCGAAGCATGGAGAGGCTAACGGCAGAACTGGTAAAAAATGTCCTGTCCAAAGGTTTTCACCGTGATGGAACATGGCTTTTTGGACATAATGGAAATTTTTATGGAAAATGGTTTTGTCAAATTTGGGGAGTGGGATTGGTCTAAAGGTTTTGGGGTTTAATCTTACAATGGGGGGGACTTTTTTGGACAAAATCTTGAAACATTTCAGAAAAATTTAATGAAAATGAAAAAAAATATTTGGTTTTTTTTTAGCTTTTTCAGGGGGAGTCCCAATGAGCTCTTCAGAAGACTTCCGCGGAGCCCCAATGGTGGGACACAAGGAGTGCGCACAGAAAGTTAGGGGAGCTCACAGGTATAGGTAGCATCTAGGAGCTCTCCACTCTATCTCTAGAAGCTATGGTCTACAGAACACCATCCAGGTGCCCAGACAATCCCAGAGGTGTGGTCACTGGAGTGCTAGATATTAATTAGTTCAGCAAGGCAAAGCCTCTTCCAATTTTTTAAATTTCTGGATCCAGGCGCTGGCCTGGAGCCCTCGAGCTACTGATTTAGAAAATAGTAAATGCTAATCACTAAAAGGCTCAGCTGGATTTGATGAAATGAAAGCCCAAACCCCTCTGTAATGCCTGGGCTAAGAACTCAGGTGTTGGGTCCAGGTGAGCGGTTTCTCAGAGATGCGGACATTTCCCGTTTCCTGCCTGTGGAACTCAGTGGCTGCTTACGGGCATTCTCTCAGCTAAAGCAGATCTCTTTCTAGGAAAACAACACTGGGCTTCTGCACCATTTTGTTCCAGGCCTGAAATACTTGATTATTCGTTTCCGTCACCAAAGCGCCTCGAGGCCCCAGTCAGGATTGGGGCTGCAGTGTGAAACTCGCAGTACACACTTGTAATGGAAAGACAGCCCCTGCTCCGGAGAGATTTTTTGCAGCCCACCGTTCAAGCAATGGGATGGCAAATCTTTCACCGATATCTTTTCTCCAAACTGTTCATCAAGCATTTGAGTTAAACAATGCTTACCCAAAAGAAACAAAAAACAAAGAGTTTGAATAAGCCTCATTGGACCTCCCAAAAACCTTTCCCCTTCAAATCCTGGTTTCAATCTCATAAAGCTAGCTGCCCATAGATCTTTTCAGGAAAGGGGATAAAATATGGTTTTCTACTTTGAAAAACAAACCAATTATTATTTTTAAAAACATCATTTATGTCTTCTTTAAGCATCATAAAACCACCAAGAGCAGTACAGTTTTATTTTCCTGTGCAGGTCCCTTTCAATTCTGAAGCCGTTTGATGAAATTTTAAATAGCAACCACGTTAACCATTTCACCGCTGTTCGGTTTTAGCAGAAACATCCCTCTAGTCTGGGATTGTGGATGGATCCTGGGGTTCTGGGTGGAGTTTGGGGGGTGATACATCCTTTATTCCATTCCTGGTTATACCTTTTAATCTTTTACTCCAACAGAGCAGCCTGGGTGAAATGCATTAAACAAACTTGAGCTCTCCTCTCTGGGTCTCAGTTTCCCCAGGAGACAGGAAGGGTGATCCAGTGGTTAGGGCACTAGTCTGAGACTCAGGTTCAATTCCCTGCTCTACCACAGAGTCTCTGTGTGACCGTGGGCAAATAACTTGATGCTTCAGTTCCCATCTGTACAATGTGGACAATAGCAGTGCCCTATCTCACAGTGACGCTGAAAGGATAAATATATTCAAGATTGTGAAGTATACAAATGCTACAGGGACTGGGCCATATAAGATTTTTCTTATCTATAAAACAGGGAGATTATTAACTAGCTCATTGGAGAGTGGTTAATAATAACACATAGCTCCTATCTGCTATGGCTCATCAGTAGATCTCAAAGAGCTTTACAAAGCAGCTCAATAACATTCTACAGCTGGGGAAAGTGAGGCACAGAGAATGATTTGTCTGAGGTCACCCCGGAGACCAGTGGTGGGCCAGAAATTGAACCCAGGTTTCACTGGATTGGTTGAACAGGCTGTGAGGTGGAATTAACTAATATCAGTTAACCAGGGTGAGATCCTTGGATGGGAGGCAAATGTTCTTAATAACCTTATAAATGGATCATGTATAAAGTTCTTCACAGGCTCTTTAGCCTAGCTGAGAAAGGCATAATCACAGAAGATGGGGGTTGGAAGGGACCCCAGAAAGTCATCTAGTCCAACCCCCTGCTCAAAGCAGGACCAACCCCAACTAAATCATCCCAGACAAAGCCAGACAAATTCAAATCAGAAATAAGGTGCCAATTTTTAACAGTGAGGGTGATTAAGCATTGGAACCATGGGGAGTGGTGGATTCTCCATCTATGGTTTCACATGAAAAGTGGATGCCTTTCTAGGCGCTGTTTTTGATTCAGACACAGAGTCACTAGGCTCAAAACCGGGGCAACTGGCTGAAATTCTCTGGCCTGTGATATGCAGGAGGTCCCTTCTGGCCTTAAAACCTATGAATTAAAATCCGTGGCTCTAACGTCCCTCCATCCATCACCACAAAACCAAATGCACTCTCCACTTCGTCTTCTGCCAGGCACTGCTGCTCAATATATTGGAAAGGAGAAAGAACCCACTCAATATGGCAGGAGAAAACAAAAATAGCAGCCATCGACCATATCTTCCTTCCAGGAATAACACCGAGAATCAATGAGCAACAAGAGCTTTTGAAACTCCTAGAGCAGCAGCTCTGCTTTTGATCCCTCTCTGGAAGCACAAAGAATGGCCTTGACTGGACTCTGGAGACATGATAGATGCCTACTAGATTATAACCATTCATGGGTCCTTTAAAGTAAATAAAATATGCCCAAGATCATGGAGAATCCAAAGAGAGATATGTCCATCTGGGGCAGATTCTGATCTCACCTATGCCGGTGGAAAACCAGAGTAGCTCTACTGACGTTAATGGAGTTAACGCTGGATTTACTCTGGGGTCAGTGAGATGCTAATCTGACCCATACACAAAACTTTATGCACAAGAGTTTAAGCAAGTGCCTAGGATCAGGGATGCTGTACACTATAGCATTCACCAGGCAGGACAGAAGGAATTTTGCAGGGCTGGCATATGACACCCACTAAGCATTCAGAGTTTAGTTATTGATATTGTAATACACAATTTTCAAAAGGGGCTAGTGCTTTTGGGGAAGCCAACTTTAGAGACCTCAATGTTCAGAAATGGCTGCGCCCCAGCTCTAGGGAAAGCAGGCCCCACTGACCCCCCAAAACAACAACAACATTGTGGCCCCCAGAATCTTGGTTTCTATCTGTATTTTCATGACAGGCTGTTTGAGCTATTGGCAAACTTCAGGGCTCCCCCTGTGAAATAGACATTTTTGTCCCAGTTTAATAGGTGGAGAGATCAAAGTGCAGAGAGCTTGAGGCCCAGCCTGCTCCAAAGTGCCTTTGAATAGATGTCTCTGCTTTTGGGTGCTCAACTTGATCCAAAGGGGCCTCGTAAAGTTACTCAGCCAAATCCCCAGTTGGGCACCTAATTAAGCAGCAAAAAAACACAATGGCAGCTACTCAGCATCTCTGCAGATTAAGCCCTGGTTGGCTCAAATTGGGGACCCAGAAATTGCGACACCCAGAATTAGAGGGAGCTTTCGAAAATTTGGATTTGACTTGTCCCGGGCCTGGCAACAAGTGAGTGCAATTGAGACTAGAATCCAGGCATCCTGGTTCTCATTGGGTCCACTGCTCTAACCATCAGCTACCACACCCCTCATGATAATTGGTCTCTGAGGCCCAGATCCTGAGAGGTATTTAGGTATGGGTGCTTGCTCAAGATCGTGGCCCAAAGCCTCTGGCAGCCAGAAGCTGGAACTGGACCACAGGGGATGGATCACTTGATACATTGCCCTGTTCTGTTCATTCCCTCCCACCCTTACACAGCAAGTGAGATGCAGAATAGGCAAAAGAACCCAGATATTCTGGGTCCAGGGCTTAATCTGCACCAAGGTTGAGCCCTGACCCATCTAGGCTTGGCCAGTCATAGCCCCGGCACCCCTGGGCTTGCTGCGTCAGTTATGAAAATAAACAAAATTGCTCGAGCCCCAGTCCCTTTTTCATTACCACGTAAGCACTGCCTGAGGCCAACCGGCAACCCGCTGTAAGCTGCTAGAAAACACTGCCCTCTGTTGTCCCTATGACAGTTGCCCAAATTGTAGCTGGCTTTTTAAGCAAACTGACTCAGAGGCATGGGAACAAGAAGTGAATGGAGTGGAGACAGACAGCAGACAGAACGGTTCTGCTTAATTCAAGCAGGATTAGAACAAATGTCAGTTGATGCATTAAAGTCATCATTTTTTTATGCTTTCATTCGAGGCAAATGGCTTATTGCAGTGCAGTTGGAATCTTTTTTTTTTTTTTTTAAATCCACTCTCGGGAAAGGCCACATTGGGAAGTCACCAGAACAGTTTGCAAAATCGAAACGCCAGAGAAATACAAGTGAGTCTTAAAAAACAAAATTGGAGCAATCATGGGCTTTCTTTAATTGTATCTGGTTCTGATCCGGGAGCAAAAAGCCGCCGAATTAAGGGAGCAATTTACCACCTGACTCACGAAAATGATGTTTTAACTGTCTTGTGGGATGGAGTTGAAATGCTTTCATTTAAGTGCAGTTGGGAGCTTTTTATCTCTTAATAGTTGTCTTTCAAAAAATAAAGCAGCAGTTTGACTTATTTACTTTGAAGAGAGAGAAGGATGAGGGAGGGCTGGGGGGACGGAGTACGCTGACTTGGTGCATCGTGTGGTATAAATGCAAAGGGCTTTATAGTGGGACTGGCTGATGGCTAGAAGCTGCTATGGCGACAGTGTGGTTCAGTGGTTAGAGCAGGGACTAGGAGTCAGGTCTCCCGGGTCATAGTTCCAGCCCTGAGAGGGGAGTGATGTCTAGTGCTTAGATCAGGGGAGTCAGGTCTCCTGGGTTCTGTTCCTAGCCCTGGAAGGAGAGTGGGGTCTAGTGCTTCCAGCAGGGGAGCTGGGAGTCCGGACACCTGGACTCTATCCTCAGCTCTGGGAGGGAGAATGGACTAGTAGCTGAGCAAGGAAAGCTGAGTCAGGACTCCTGGGTTCTCTTCCCAGCTCTGCCATGGGCATGCCCTATGACCCTGGGCAATTCCATGCCTTAGTTTCCCCCTCTGAAAAACATAAACAATGCTGCCTGCTCGCCATGCGAGGCCCTTCACGGGAAAGGAGCTTTCCAGCAAGTGCACGGGGTGTTTAACACCCAGCACATGTGGCCTCTGCTCATGGGAGCCACGTGAAAATGCTTTCGTTCATGGGTTCAGTCCAACTTTAACCCTCCCTCCTCCCCAACGCTCCTGCTGGCCACCAGGAAAGGCTGCACGGGCCAAAGGGTGATCCAAAAACCCCAGCACAAGAAGCAGCTGCTGGAGACAAACACAGGGCTAACCAGGGGCTGAAGTCGGCTGGCACATCCTCCCCTCCAGTTATTGTGGCTGGACAGAGAAGGCCCTGGACCCCTCCCTGGCCCGAGGCAGGATCCTCTGTGAGTTCCCCCAATGGCCTGAAAACAAGCGTGGTAGCTGAGCAGACATCAACACAAATCTGTGCCCATTGTGACTGATTCATTTTCCTCTCCTACTCTCTCCTACCTGCTCTCCCCCATTGTTCCTCTGTGAAGAGCAGACTGTTCCAGCGCAATGGCAGCGTAACACTCGGCGCCTTTGTGAAACACAGGGATGAAAGGAAAGGAGAGACAGGGCAGGCGGGGGGGAACAATAGCCAGCTAACCCCGTGGGTAGCGCTGAATCATCCCCGCCAAGTTGGGGCGGGCGTGAGTGGTGCTGAAAAGCAAAACCCACTTGAGGCCTGGCAGCAGGGTCAAGTGGGCTGGAAACTGGAAGAAAAGGGGCAACGCGATTGCGTGGCTAAGGCAAGTGGCACACCTGGGCATTGCTCCCAGCTCTTGTGTGTGACCATGGCCAAGTCACTTCCCTATCCCTGCCTCGGTTTCTCCCCCAGCCTTTGTCTATTTATGCTGTAAGCTTTTTGAGGCAGGGCCTGTCTCTCACTGTGTGCTGTTTAGTGCCCAGCATAACGGGCCTCTCGCTGCTATTGTAACATGAATTCTTAACCAAAGGTAACCTCCAGCGAGGGCGTCTGCTCTTGCAGGAAGCCAGCCACCAAAAAGAAGCTTGGGATGGTTTCCCTGCAGCAACAAGCCAGGGTTCAGTGCAAAATCCGTCCCAGCTGCAATCAGTGACACCTGGAGCTCAGATACATTTCTCCATACTTCTGGGGCAAAAGCCACCCCCTGCAGAAAGCCTGTACACGGTCCATGGAGTCCTCAAAATGAGGCTGTAACGAAGATCATCTTGGTCATACCAGGTACCTTCTGAGTTAAAAGCAGGCGCTGCTACAGCTTGGGCAAAGGGCCGATCCTGCTAACGCATGCGCCTAGGCTTATCTTTGCACACACGAGCCCCCCCCAGTCAGCGAGATTACCCACATGCGTACCGATAAGCACGTGCTTAAGCATTTGCAGAATCAGGGCCTCTCAGGGCAGCAGACTTGTATCCTATGTGGATGAGGCACAAGGGTGGGCGGTCACACATACGCTGCTAGGCAGACTTCAGTGGGCCTTAAAGCTGTGCATGCTGGCCTCTGCATGAGGGTGAGGTGGAATTTTCAGCCTGGAGGCACATGAAATCCTGTCTCTCACAGGCTAAAGGGGAAAGCTTTTGCTGGAGCCACTTGTTAAAATATTTGCTGCCCATCACTGGCATCCCCCCTGCAAGCGAGCCACTCCATGTCTGTCTACACTGCACACTGAACCCGGGCTCTCTGACTCAGGTTTGAGCCTAAGTCTTGCTTCTGTCCACACAGGAAGCAGACTGACTCAGATCAGCAAGCACGCAGGACCCAGATCCTAGGATTCTGCTAGGGGGTGGGTCAGAGCTCAAGCCCCGCTGTGGCTTGGGTCCAAGCCCTGTCATTTTGCAGCATGGACGTAGCTCAAGCCACAGACCCGAGTCAGATCTGTGTAAGTGCAGAATGGACATGTTAGCTCAGCTGAGAGCTGAGTCCAGCAGTTGTAAATCCCAGTTTACAATGCAGTGTGGATGCTCAAGTGAGGGATTGGAAACACTGAGTCCACCATGAAGCATATACCACCCAAATCACATCCAACAGCAGCAGCTCTCTGCTCACACAGATGAAAAACTCCACCCTGCTCCCCTGAGGAGGTCTCTAGCTGTGTTATCAACTCTCATGGTTTTATTGCAAGTCTCACAAAAGGTGATCTTTTTCTTAAAGCCTCAGGTCCTGGAGTCATGTCATAATCTCAGTTTGCTTTTATTTTTATTTTTTGAAGCAAATTTCAAGCCCTCCATCGTGGTTGCAGAGAAAACGAGACCTGCAGGCGACCAAACGGCTCTGAAACCAGGAGAGGAATAAAACAAGCCCACCTTGTTTTTGTTTTTAAAAAAAAACACTTCACGATTTTCAAGCCAGTCTCATGATTGCTGAAGTCTGACTCATGTCTGCTGAACATGTGGGCTTGATAACACCACATCAGAGATCTCTCACCTGGAAGGCATCCCCAAGAGATCTCTTGGCTTCTGTCCCCAAGGCAGACTGTTACAAGGTTTCTAGCTGTACTGATTTTGCACAAAAGAACAAGACAGTAACAAAGACCCTCCCTGCTACAGCATCACAGGCTCAATTTACTTGGGCCATTGGAGAATTACTACAAGCCCATTGCCCTATGGGGGTCTATGGCACACAGACAGGCAGTTTTGATTCCCTCCAGCAGAGGGCAGGGAGATGGCCATTTGTCACAGATGGTTGACGCTGTACTACCGAAAGCATTCTGTTTAATTAGTTAATTAGATTAAACTTCACAAAATCACTGCTGGGGCAGAAAGCTGCAGCTGTTTCAATCAGCACAGGACCATGCCACAGCAGCTCAGGGCAGGAAGCAAGGAACGAATGATTCACTAGGGGCTGTTCTAGCTAGAAGGACACTAAGTGCATAACCGGGAATTTGGCCAGGACCAGGCTGAGCAGACCCACTGATCCTGGCAATTGTCACCTTTAAGGAGCCCAGATCAGGGCCTTTATTTGGGGTCTTCTTTAAAATACAGCGCCTCTGTCAGCTCAGCGCCCCTAGGGCCATGCTAGGGTGCTGGGGCCAGCGGGGAGAGCGCCCCCTATTGAGCCACCCGGGCTACTCAGTGCGCCACATCACCCTGTAGCTGCAGGCTGGGGCAGGCTGAATGAGAAAGATGGGTGCTGCTTGCCAGGTCACCAGCACCCCTTCCTACAGTGCCTGGATTTTCGTGCAGTGCATTATGGGCTAAGCCGCGAGGGAGAGGAAATGGCTGTCTGTTCCCACCTCCCACATACAAGTCTGTCCTTAGAGCACCCCCTCCCCGTTCCCCTGCGATACCATTCTGTGGTTCCTTCAGCGAGCTGCTTTATTTCCATTCTCCCACAGAGCTGGGAGGCTGAGAGGCTAAACGTCATGCAACCTGACGGAAATTGGCCCTGTCCGCCTCTGCCGGGAGCAGCTCTTCTTATGTAAATCGCCCCCCATTTGTTTCCAGTCGACGTACCCAGTTCCACTGTTCATTCCCTGTTCTTCAGAAACGAGCAGGAAGATACAGGGGAGGGGGAAGAGAGCGGCTTAGTCGCACGCTCAGAGCGCGCTCACACACATACAGGCACCATGCCTCGGAACAAAGGCCCAGGGCCGGCCCTAGACCAAACAGTGCCACAGACAAGGCACGTCTTTGGTGCACCCCGCCCCTCCTTTTGAACACCTTATTTTTTATTGCATTTGTAGCCCATTTCAGGGCTTTGAAGCCTGATTTGCAGGCATGATTTATCCCTGGCATGTAAGAATAAATTTGCACACTAGGATCTGTAAATCTGTATTGATTCGTGGTCATATATAAGCAAATAAAAAAAATTAATGTCCTCTAAGACCTGCCCCTTATATACCCACAGGGGCTTGGCTGACAATTTTTGAGGAAGTTCGAGGAAGACGTAGTTCTCGGAAAGTCTGGAAGGTTCCCTGAGATTCTGCAAAGGTCTAGAACATTCAAGGAGGTTAGTGATAAATGAATCCACAGCTGGACATCTGAAACCTTTGACTTCACACAGTCTATTTTCCCTTTTGTTACTAGCAACAAAAACAGCCCCTAAGTCTGGCATTGCAAGCAGTCGCCTGGGTCGACTGCCACTAAATCCAGTCCTACAAAGGCCCCAGCCTCTGATAGGGACCAGGGGCAACTACATTGTCTGATTTCCCCCCCCAAATACAGAAAATAAATATATTTGCCTTTTCTGCATTATTATTGGTAATTCTACCATTGACATCCAGTAATAGACCAGTACCATTGTCAGGATTTTTTTTATCTTCCTAAAGTACTTTTAAAAATACTTCTTATTGTCCTTAACTTTGCTGGCCAAAGATTTCTCCTCGTGTCCCTTTGCTTCCCTTATCAATGTCCTGGGGATGTGGCTTAACTCTGCCCCTGCCTTTGGCAATGCAGTCAAGTCTGGCTAGCTGCAGCTGAATGTGCGCAGTTGATCTGCACTAGGTTCAGAGTGAAGCCCCTTGCAGGGCTGAGCAAACCTCAGCCAATAGATTTGGGTTTGCCAAACCACCCCATGACCATATTTCCCCCATGTGATTTAAATCTCACTCTCATAGAAATCATAGAAATCATAGACTCATAGGTCAGAAGGGACCAATATGATCATCTAGT
>ML675633.1:4370185-4518952 GCA_007922155.1 Mesoclemmys tuberculata | reverse complement strand
AAACCCCGAGCATGCGGGCAAGACTCACCAGCCAACACCCAAAAAGGGTGTTTAAATTCTTGTGATAATTTTTGGGTGGGGTTTAAATCCCCAGCTGCTAGAGTCCTGTGATTAGGTGAGAGCTTTTTTAGAGGTTTTTTTTTTTGTGTGGATAAGTTGCTCACCCTTGTGGCTGTGTAAAAAAAAAAATCCAGAAATGGTTCAGAAACCAGAAGGCAAAAATAAAAAAGTGAACCCCACATTCACTGTTATTTGAAATCGCCCAATTCTTACGCCAGTCTTGTGATTTCGGGGGGAGAAGAAGCCAGTTCACGATTGTTGGATCTTTGGAGTTGGCCCAACTAGCTCTTTCAGAAACTCAAGTTGCAAATATACAGCATGGCCCATGCGAGTGTTCAACAGTCACGTCTGACCTCAAAGATCATGATCCTGGCTTAAAAATTTAGGAGGGTTTCTGAGTCACAGAATGACAGTTTCAGGCAAGAAGGTCCCACTAGTTTATCTTTATAACAAGGCCATCAATCCCACCCAGCCCCCACACCGCAAACCCGACAACCGAAACTAGACCAAAGTATTACAGCCCACGGGATGCTAGACGATTAGTTGCCACAGACAGAGCCTAGGAAGAAATGAGGTAATGCCCCAAGTCCCTTGTGACACACTGTACCCCATGTACACCCTTATGGTGTGATTTGTGTATCATTCATCTTTACCCTTACAGCGTAACTGTGTATTGCCTGATGCAAAGTGTGCCATGTCAGGTGTTTTTGGAACACTCAGAGCAGACTGAACAGAACTATTGTGGTAGCCTGTGTCCTGCAATATCACATATGTACAGATATGCAAATCTGCTGTGTCCTATCCCCAAATGTATGTCTCACGTGGCTTGAATAGATGCAGACGAACACAGAGCTGGGTTTCCACACCCTGCAGAGGCCTGCCTACAGGAACAATGGACTGGCCTGAACACCTGCGAGCACTTTGGCTCAAGCGGGAGAAATCATGCCCATGGCCAGACAGGGCCGATCACCTGACCCCAGGAGGTGTTGGGGAAACTTGTTAAAAAAGCTGAGGCGTCTTTGTCTCTTTAGGCTCTCCCCTGAAATCAATCTTCTAAGCAACACCAAAGACTGAGAATCTACCCCCAGGGAGGCAGGGCCTGGTTGCAAGAGGCATCGCAACCCGCCTGTGTGGTAAGCTGAATACAGACTGACGCATTAATCTTAGGTTAAGATGCGAGTTATCTTTTAGTTAATTGGGATTAACTCCTTGACTTATTAGTAATCTGTCTTAGATTCACTTAAAATCTTGCTGTAGTCAATAAACTTGTTTGTTTGTTTTATCTAAAGCAGGGCCTGTGGATTGTGTGTGTGCAGAGCCCTCGCTCAGAGTGACAGAGCTGCTGCATCTCCATTTCTTTGAGCAATTGATGGACGAGTGTAAATGAGCTTGCAGGGTGCAGCGCACAGCACTGAACCCTTCAAGATGGCAGTACCCGGGGTTGCATTTGGGACTGGGGGTGTTTGCTGAGGGTCTATCCCACGAATGGCTGGCCAGAGCGCTCCGTCACTAGATGAGGGACCGATTACATGCAGGAGGCTGGGTGTGGGCCGACCCAGGAATGGGTGGTTCACACAGCAAAGCGGAGTAAGTCGGGGCCCTGGAGTGAGGAATTGGGGTGACACAGCTACATACCAGTCCAGATTGCAGGGGGGGAATGTCACATCCCAGCAACAGCAGGGACCCCTTAGGGCATGCTCAGATCAGATTGCCAAACTTTCCTCTGCAACCAGCTTTAGAAACCTTTTTGCCCCCCCAAAAATGAAAGCTGAGATCTTTCACATGACTCCTGGAGCTGGGCCTTTACACAAAACCCTAGATATCACGAGACACACAATAAAATCATGAGACTTTGAAAGCCCCGTACTTGGCGTATAGATTCTTTCACTAGACGAGGGTGGCGTTGCCTAGACCTGTTGTCTATTCCTGGCTCAGCTGTTACACTGTGGCAGGTCACTGCATGGCTCTTTGCCTCAGTTTCCCCCTCTGTAAAATGCAGATCATAATACTGACCTCTTTTGTAAAACGGCTTGGAGACCTGCAGCTGAAAAGGGCTATCTGAGAACTAGTTATCTCTGTCCTCTCTTCCTTCTTTCATGCGCTCTGTGGGATGTCTTTTCACTCTGCCCTGTTTTTTTACCCTATTTCCCCCACCTCCACCCCTCTCCTTGTCCTGCTCCCTTTTCCCCTGACCTCCCCACCACCATGTTCTTTTAAATCACGGCCTTTCCAAAACAAGAACGCGAAGCCAATAATGTCCGAGTTTAAATCCAACTTTCATTCACACAAGAGCTAGGATCAAACTGGGGTGACACGAATTTGCCTGGCCCCAGCCCAATGCTCTCGGACACTAGCAAGCTAATAGGGTCATATTGTTTTTTGTAAGTCAATACTTAAGGTGTGTCTACACGACAGATGTTACTGCTGCAGCTATGGTGCTGAAGCTTAAACACTTGTGACGGGACTTTTTCCGTCACTGGAATAAATCCACCCCCTCAAGAGGTGGTAGCTAGGTTGATGGAAGAATTGTCCTACACCATGGCTTAGGTTGGCTTAACCACATCCCTCAAAGGTGTGGATTTTTCAGACCCCTGAGCAACGTAGCTAGGTCAATGTAGCTAGGTGTAGACTGGGGACTCAACCTCCTTTTTACCACATCTAGCTCCCATTAGCAACAGAGAATTATATCAGGTACGGAAGGCACCTCTGCACGGCTGCTCCTTCTTGGACTGTTCTCATTTCCACCTGGACAGCAGATCCAATGGCATCACTGGAGATAATCCAGCTGTGAACGGGCGTGGCCAAGAGCAGAATTGGCTGCTCTGTGTTTCGTTTCTTCACTTCTGCCAGGGCAAAGCCGGTGCTACTGGCTCCTGGCAGGGTCCCCAGGCTGCAGAGGCTTGGAGTGAACGAGAGATTGGAATAAAGACTTAAGGTGAGACTCTCTGGTGTGCTTCTCGGAGTCTTTTGCACCAAAAGTGCAGCTGAGGGCAGCGAAGGGCAAAGATGGCCTTAAGCTACCTTTCATTCTTGGGATTCTGGACCACTCTGAGAGCCCAAATGACCCCCCTGGCATAAATTAGAGCAACCCCGGGGAGATCTATGACATGGCAGCCTCTCAAGAAGTGCTTTGCAAGCCCAATGCCGTGGTACTGTACCATTGGAATCCCACACAATCTGGGGTGTGTTTATTCTCACCCGCCCCTGAGAGGCAGGGCTGTGCTCTCAGCCCCATTGTACAGACAGGGGAGTGAGACCCAGAGAGACAGTGACTTGACCCAGGTCAGGCAAGGAGTCTGTGGCAGGACAGGGGTTCCCTAATTCCACTGAGCCACTCTTCCTCTCTACAGCCCCTTTCCTGCCTGTCCCTGACTAGCCCAGCACAGGACTGGCCCCTCACTTGTACATTATGCCCCCGCCAAGGGGCAGTTCTCCCTTTGTAGCAGAGGTCTTGCCTCTCTATTGTACAGGCATAAGGTACAGGAGAGACCAGATCTCTCACCATTGTGCACACTGGGCCAGCGTGTACAGCGGCCAAAAGAGGGTTTAAAACATGGCCACATCAGCCCAAGGGCTTGCAGGCCGGAAGGAGCAGTGTGCCGGCGATGCAGGTGGAGCGGGTGTTGATGACCCCTGCGTAAGGTTCAGGCCAGCAACGGATGAGCCCCTTTGTCCCAGATCAAAGGTGAGGTTTTGTCCAGCAGCGAGAGGGTTACTGCCTTGCAGTCAGCAAGCACTGCTGCTGGGGAGCTGGAAGAGCTGCTACAGCAGACAAGCTGACAGACGTGCAGCGGAGTAACAATAATAGGCAGTTCTCCATAGCTGATAATAACATGTTTTGTGTTCAGAGTCGAGTGTTTTGCTGCAGCCTCCGCATCTCCTGCGTGCTGCTAGGGACTTCCTTGTGCTAGGTGCTGAAAGGTGGGCGGCTAGCAGGGCAGAGATCTGTTGGCACCCACGGGCGGTTCTCCTGGATGCTGGCATGGGGACGACAAGGATAACGGGACAAACTCTAACCGCAGTTCAAAATCTGGGTCCTTCCCATGCCAACAGACCTCAGGCAGGGCATGAACAAGGCTCCAGCTCCTTGTCTATCCTGGGCCATTCCTCACGTCCCCTGTGTTAAGTCCCACAAAATTTCTCCCTCTAAGTACTGTCTAGAGAGCTTATTTTAGGAAGGTAGAATGATCCCGTGGTTTAAGCAGCAGACTAGAGATCAAGTGCTACCGAGTCCTGCCTCAGACATGAAGTTGATGCATAGTCTTGGGTAAATCACTACGTCTGAAAAGCAGGGATAACAACATTTAGCCATGTCAACTGACAGGAGGAATAGCTAATGTCTATGAAGTGCTTTATAAGCCGAAAACACTGCAGCGTGCATAGGTATGACGAGATAGGGCATTATAGAACTCTTGGGGCGTCTACAGTCTGTGGCAGATGACTCCCCACAGTACCCCTGATGTCTCGGGAGGAAAGAAGCGTACAGAAACATTCTGATTTTTTCCAGCACAAACAACGTGGGCATCTCCTTTCCATGGGAAATTTCAAAATTTGTCCTTTTGATTCCAAATCGGAAAACTTTTTCAAAGTGTCCGAATTTGCTGGGAATGGGAATTCTGCGTTTTGATCTGCTCTCACTGAAATACAAGCTGTTACTAAACGGTGCCACTTCTGAAAAAGGAGGAACTGCCTGATCTCCTTTCACCTGTAGCCCTCTGGGTCACTAGTTCAAATCCCGCCCAAACTGCCAATGCCCTAATCTGAGCAGGATGCCTGGGTTCTGTCCCCAGCTCGCGTGACCCGGAGCAAGTCACTGCCTCGCTCAGTGCCTCAGTTTCCCTGACCTGTCAAATGGGGATAATGATGTGGACCCACTCCCTGGGGTGATGTGAGTTCTAATCCCCAGGGTATGGGAAACATACCTTGCATTGGATGGTGCCACAGCCAGGCCCTGTGCTGATGTCTGGGGATATAGCTTGGTCGATACCAGCAAACTGGTACTCACAGCACAATAACTACCGCTGTCACTTGCACCAACCAGCCCTCCTGTTCTCAGGGTTAGCGCAGAGGCAAAGGATCGAGTGGGCCATGGAGACTCAACTTCCCTTCTCGTCCAGAGAGCACTTTATTCTAGGTCAGGTTTGGGGGATGCTTGTCCAGGGAAATAACAGAGCCCCTCAGTCTCCAGGGCTGGGACTGGACTTCATTGTGGAGTCGTGGGCACTGTCTGGGGTTCTCTGCTCAGCGTCCCCTTTTGGATCCTCCTTTGGACCCTGCAACCTCCCCATCTTCTGTCCCCCATGCTCAGTTAATGCCTGGGTTCCTAGGCCCCTCGCTCACCTGAAGGGGTGGGGCCTTCAGCAGGCTCCGCCCTCCCACCCCAGTCATGAAATAGGCTGGTATCTTACTACCATCTAGTTAGAGCCTAAAATTCTTCTCCCACCCCACGGGGTCATTTTCCCTTCACCCTCCTGTCTTATCATGACTGAAGTGCAGCCAACTTGCAGCTTTGTATGTAGGCTTACAGCTTTGGTCCAATACATTGTGCCGGTCCACTTCCTGCATGCACGGCTGCAGGGTAAGTATAAAACCATTGCCAATTACCAGGAAGAGAGCTTGCCTAAGACCCAGAATCCCTGCCATGTCACCTAGCAGAGGAGGCATCTTCATAATAGACTCATGAGCCTTCTCCTGTCCCCCCCCTTCCTCTCTGATTGCTGAAGAGGTATTTGCAAAGGGCTCACTGTATGCCACGTCCCTCTGTACTCTCTGAAGGTGACTCTCTTGCTTTAGAGCCAGCGCTGTTTGACGCTGTGCTGGAAAGAAGAGCTTTGATGCCCCAGACTTCACGCTGCTCAGGAACTGGGAGGCTGAGCAATTAATCAAACTAGTCAATTGCAAACATTTACATCAATAAAAGAAGGCTTTAGGGACCTGCCTACTCTAGGGAAATGCACCATTTTCCTAGTACAGGTTTACTTCACCTGCATTAAGTTCTCATGGGGGTGACATATAGGGGATATGGGGGGCACTATAGCTCTCAGGGCTTCTAAACTCTGTGGGAGAACTCCCTGGCTACCTCCGACTTCCTGGGAGTCAACAAGCGGGTCCCCCTGCAGCCCAAATGCCCCTTTTTTAATCCAGTTCCGGGGAAGATTTCACCCGAAATGGATGAGTTCGGCCCCACTCCTGGGTTGTGACACCCAAAGCTGGATCCCACTGCAAACTATGGGGCTCTGCACAAGTTCACGCCTCTGGCCAGTCGCATCAAGGCATGGCTCGTTGGAATCCCCGCTGGACAGTGCTGAAAACCTCCAGCTGTCAAGTTCCGGTCACCGCTGCCCTGGCTCAGAATCACAACTGAACAGAAGCTCAGACCTGGGCCTGCACCTCCTCTCCCTTGACGCGGAGGGAAGCTCCACTGACTTCACTGGAGTTGCTCCTGATTTACACCAGGGTAAGCGCAAGGAGAATCTGGCCCAGAACCTTTTACACGAGAACAAAGACAGAGCCGAAATGCAGGCAAGGGCTTCTAATTATTCCAAGTAATCCCCCTTGATTCTCAAAGGGGGACACTGTCTCCTCCAACCTGGCCTCCCATTTCGGGTTTGTAACCATAGCAAGCGCCAGCTGGGGTCAGACACCAGACCCACTCGTCCAGTATCCTGACTCCAAGAGCAGCTTTGGTATGACAGTAGCACCTGCGAGAGAATGAGCGTTTTACACCCAGCACACCTTGGTTTGTTTTTTAAATCCGCTCCAGATAAGTGCCTTGTTCCCTTTTTTAATCTTGCAAGGACCCAGGCTCCACTACTGTCTTGGGACAGAAAGTTTCATCGATAACAGACTAAGTAAAAGTCTTTCCCTTTTGCTTTAAACATGCTGCCTTTGAAAAACAAATACAAATTACAAGCTTTTACCAGACCAAAAGGAGCTGAAAAATGGCACCCCTGCCTCTTATTTTTAAGTTTTTCTAATGGAGACAAACGTTCCTCTGCAGGGTCTGCAACCTGGAGTCAATCTGCCAGTGGAACTGACAAACTGCCTATAACACACACGTGAAGCTAACCAGACCCTGTCACTGCAGAAATAGTCATGGAGCATAAACAGTGAAAAGTTGCTGAGACACTTTAAATTCCTGCAGATTTAATCATCTGTGGAGTTATCTGTAATGCCGGGATGGGAATTTGTTTAAGGCTCTGTGATTTATTTCAACTAAACAGTGTTCCCTGAGCTAACAGAAGTCATTAAAATTCCCTCTGTTCTCTCAGCAACTTGGAAGGAGAGGAACTTTAATGGACCACATTCATGCTCCGCCAGCAGAGAGGCAGCTCTGGAGAAGGAAGGGATGCTCTTATACAAACAGTTATAATTCTGCAAAAATATACAAAGCAGCATACCAAAGACAACTAGGAACTCTAAACATCTAGAGCTTTTCACAGACCCTAGGCCAACCTTGGACCCAAGCCTGCAAGCGGATAGGCAATAAATACAACAGGGTATTGTGGTGTTGGAGTCTTGGAGAGAAAGCCTAGGGTAGGAAAAATGGCACTTCTTTCAGTGGGGAGGCCAGCATATAGGTCTAAAGGTGCTTATGACGATATTAGAGCTGATTGCGTCCACACTGCAAAATGAAGCTGCTTGGATCTGAGTCACAGCGGAACTTGAGCTCTGACCACTCCACTAGGAGAGTCCTGGGAGCCAAGTCCTTAGGGCTTGCCGACCCAAGTCAGATTGATTTGTGTGTGGATGGAAGGAGGGCTTGGGCTCAAACCTGAGTCAGAGCCTGGGCTTAATGTGTAGACAGAGCCAGCAAGGCTAAGACCTAGATCCACAGCGATACTTAGACTCCTAACTTCCACTGAAATCCAGGGAAAGTAGGAGCTTAAACGTCTTTGAGGATCTGGGCCTATGGAATTTATCCAGGGAGTCTGCGGCTGAGAGGAGAATTGAACCCAGGGTTCCCACATTCCAGGCTCAAACCCTAAGGACTGGATCATCTTTCCTCTTGTCTGGCGATTTGGTCTGCTCCACCAAAAAGCTCCTCATCTAACATGTGACCTCTTTGGAAATCCCGGCCACTTGTTCTGCTGCCTCAATGGGAGCTGGGCCCTGTGAAACTTCCGGCCTTGGGGCTTAAGTGGTGCCCCTGGGTGGGCCTCATGCTGATCCTCTGCATGGTATTTAGGCACCCAGGGCTAGATTCACAAGGGGATTTAGGTGCCTATGAATCACTGACTAATCTCTGGTTCCACACAGCTCAGAGGAATGGTCATCACTTTTCATCCCTGGATCTCCAAGCACTTTATGAAGGTGGGTCAGGAGATTGTTATCCCTGTTTTACAGCCAGGGAAACTGAGGCATAAAACAGGAAGGTTCTCGCCCAAGGCTACAAGGAGTCAGTAGCAGGAGCAGAACCCAGGAGTCTTGACCTCTCTGGTCTCTGTGCTCTAACCCCTAGACATCGCTTCCCAGAGCTGGGACTAGACCCAGAAGTCCCGATTCCCTGACCTGTACTTTACCTAGTGGACCACACTTTGGGGTAAGAATCCCACCCAACTGGTGTCCTCTTCCCCCCGCCTCCTCCCTGAGAAACCCCGTTCCCTCCTGTGTGGGAGACGCAGCTGAAGCCATTTCAAAGGGGCTATAAACAGGGTGCTGACGAAGTGGCAGGAGGACAGGCCTCCCTGCTGGCAGAAGGAAGCCTTGGTGAGGGAAATGACTTGTGCCACTCTCCTGCTTAAAGAACCCCCCCGTGCCGTCTCGCCACCCCTGGGCTCTCCTTTCCGGGGGCCGCATCGGCACAGCCTACTCACGACTGCCCCAGGAACTGTGGCGAAGAGAAGAGAGAATCCAGGGGATTTGGGGCTTGGGGAGAGAATAAAATGTCAGGTGGGGACCCAACAGAGTTAGCTGAATGGTTGCCAGGTCCTAATCTCCACGCCAGGGACAAGCCTGCCTGCCCTGGACATGCACCAACCCCCCTGGGGGAGGCAGGTGGTCACCCCAGAAACGGACACACCATCGGCCAGACCAGCCTTCAATGGAGGCCCACGGGTGTCCATCACCAGCCCTGCCCGGAGAGTCACGTCAAGAGGCCCTTGGGCTGGTAGCACCACATGATGGGTAATGCATCTGGAAGACAGAGGCTCTCCTGGGAAGAGCACCTGGGTGAGAAGCTCACAGGGATGCTCATAGGCCTTGTCTACAATTGGCTGGTTTTACTGGCACCCACGTGGCTGAAGTCGTGCTGCCCCTAGCGCAGAGGCGCAGCACGGGTGAAAGCTAGGCGCTGCAGTGGACCGACTGTCCTGGGTGAAAGCCGAGTGCATCGTGATTTCCGCCCAGCTAAATTTATTCCACCAGTTTTTTAAAAACACAAGCTGACTCGGCCAGATGCAGGGAGCTCTCAGCTCCTCCAAGCCAGAGGCTGAACAAAGCAACAACTCTCTGCCCCCTACTACACTCCCCCCAGGACTCTGTCCTCTTTGCTCACAAGGCTCAACACAGCCTTGAAAACACAGGTGGCCTCCCGCTAGAAGGGCCATCATCACCATCACTCCAGGCCCAGGAGCCTTCTCTCAACCTAGGTACTTGCAGTTCCCCCCTCGCCATAGCATCTCGCACTCATTACTGGAGTAAATGACTGGGCCCAGGTCACAGTCAGCCAGTGGCTGCGCCAGGAACTGAACCCAGGGCCTCAGTCCAGTGCCTGGACCACTAGGATATCCTTCCTTCTGTTGCCTAGCAACTGAGGAGAAAGTGGGAGAGGCAAAAGAATTTGAAAAAGAGAGAGAGAGAGAAAGAAGAGAGAGTCATGGCTGGTCATGTCATGTGGGACCATGCAATGGATGGGCAGACGGGTGCTGTTTGAGGGCAAGACTCCTGTGAGAAATGCATGGGCTACAAGTGGTATCAACACTCATGCTTCAGGGCTCACCTGCGAGGTCAGGAAGGAATTTCCACCCTCCCCCCCAGCTGCAACATGGTACAGTGGCTTGGGCATATTAAGAAGAGTTTTCACCCTTTGCCTGCAGCCTCAGGTTTAGGACACAGCAGGAAGCAGGCTGCAGCAGTGGTCTGCTCTACCACGGTGAGCCCCCCAGGAGTGACAGGCTGGCATGCATCCCACCCACAGACGTGGCTACCATAGGCAGCACTAATCCATAGCTGCTGTTTGCCCCAGCTAGAATGCCTCAGCGCAGTACGCAGCAGTTCCCAGCCGGCAATAGCCCCCATTTAACAGCTGTTGACTGCAGTTAATTGACTGTTATAATAGAGCCGATCAGCAAATTGTGTGCACACAACGGAAATGTCAACCGCTGATGGCGCTGGGGGTAAATGACACAGGCGACACCGGGGAACATCAGAGAGCCCTGACGTGCCAGACAACAGATTGGAACGTGCTCGGACGCAAGCAGAACTGGCCTCGGGGACCCTCCTGACCCCAGATCTGTGCCTGGGAAAGTCACACGAAGGGCAACTCAGCAATTCTTGATCTGCTACGTGGCCTTTAGCACGGCAGAGCTCAACTAAGCATGAGTCCCGGGAGAATGCCAGGAGTTTATACCTCAGATCTGAGCTGCTCTACTGTATCTGGGATAAGGCAGAGCTAATAGGGCTCCACTCCTAGCAGCATTAAGAACGTAAGAATGGCCGCACAGACTGGGTCAGATCTCTGGTCAGGCTAGACCCGTGTCCTGTCTTCCAACAGTGCTGGTATCAGATGCTTCCGAGGTAATGAAGAGACCAGGGCAATTATTGACTGATCCATCTCCTGTCGTCCAGTTCCAGCGTCTGGCAATCAGAGGTTTAGGGACACCCAGAGCATGTGGCTGTGCCCCAACCATCCTGGCTAGTAGCCATTGATGGATCTATCCTCCACAAACTTGCCTAGTTCTCTTTTGAACCCAGTTATACTTTTGGTTTCACATCCTCCCCTGGCAATGAGTTCCACAGGTTGCCAGCGTGTTGTGGGAAGGAGGACTTTCTTATGTTTGTTTTAAACCCACTGCCTATTAATTTCATTGGGTGACCCTGGCTTTGATGTTATGTGAAGGGGTAAACAACACTTCTCTCTTTACTTTCTCCACTCTAGTCCTGATTTTATAGACTTCTATCATCCCTTTTCTAAAATGAACAGTCTCCCATCTTTAATCTCTGCTCACATGGAAATTGTTCCATTCCCCTAATCATTGTTGTTGCCCTTCTCTGTACTGTTTCCAGTTCTAATATTTCTTTTTTGAGACAGAGCAACCAGATCTGCATGTAGCATTCAAGGTGTGGGCGTCCCGTGGATTTATATAGTGGCATTATGATATTTTCTGTCTTATCACCTATCCCTTTCCTAATGGTTCCTAACATTCTGTTCACTTTTCTCAGTGCCGCTGCACATGGAGCAGATGTTTTCAGAGAACTCTCCAAACTGACTCCAAGATCTCTTTCTTGAATGGCAGCTAATTTGGACCCCATCATTTTGCACGTAGAGTTGGGATTATATTTTCCAATGTGCATGGCTTTGCCTTTATCAAGAGTGAATTTCGTCCGCCACTTTGGTGCCTAAAAATAGCGAAGACGTTTTAGCTCGGGTGGAAACGCGGTTCTGACACCTGGTGAGGCGGGAGGGTCCCGGACCTGAGCCTGAATGTCTACACAGCTATGTAGTGTGAGCCCCGTAAGCCTGACTCAGTTGACCCGGGTTGCTGTGTGTCTTTTTTTGCTGAGTCAACACACCCTGAATGTTAACTGAACTCGATGCAAGAGTCACTGGAAGAGGTCCTCTGGCCTGGACTATGCAAGAGGTCAGAGAGGATGATCATGAGGGTCCCTTTCAGGCCTAAAAATCTCTGGCTTACTAGGGACCAGCGGAAGGCAGGAGGTGTCCCAAGAGAGCCCCATTCCCACTTCTGCATCCGTGACAGATGCTCTCCAGCCAGATGCCAGCCCAGCAGCCCTCTGCTTAAATTGGATTGAAGTGGGACATGCAGGAGCCATTGCGTGCGTAGCTGTCGTTAGAGTCAGCTGGGAAAGCAGCTTCGGCTCAGATACTTACCTGCTTCCCAGCTCCTTCCTCAGGGCCCCCATCTCAGGGCAGCTCCTGTAATTGAATCAGAAACAAAGAGCCAGAGCCCCAGACGCATTCTGCCAGGGCCAGGTGCAGAGATTCAATTTAGCCTCTTAAAGAGTCTTAATAAGTGATAACGGCGCCTGGGCCTTCTCCGAAGACCTCTTCATTGGGCAACGTGAACTCGGCCCCAGAGAAAATTTAACGGCCAACGAATGGCCCCAGCATTTAGACCAAAGCAGAAGCAGCAAGTGAGGGCTACTGATCCTAACCCAAGTCCCGGAGATGGCTTCTCCACCCTGCCCTCTGTCTCTGGCCTGGTGTAACTCACTTGCCCTCCCTGCCTCAGTTTACTCCATTTGTAAAGTTGGGACAATAAAACTGGAACAGACAACTATGTTCATGCACCACTGTCTCCTGCTGAAGAACTGATCCACCGTGTGTCATAAACCCCACACAGTTGATAGCTCAGGGAGATTCTCCTTTAACACAAGCATTGGGGTTCTGTGCCCATTCTATCAGACCATGCTGTCTCCCTGTATAGATGGGAATGCCCTTATTTTTACAGGGGCTGCGAGTGGGAGGACTTGGCAGTCCCCATTGTCCTGCATGCACTTGTCTTCGCACTGGCTCCAGCTCCATACGACCTTGGTGGAAGCAGCCAGTAGCCACGCCGGCTGCTCTTTACAGAGCTGTAGCCAATCCCGTTGGGCAGCTGAAAATGCCGTGAAGCTGCAGCAGATCAGTTCCTTAATTTAGTTTTTTAATACAGCTCCCAGGGGCTGAACGCTGCCTTGGAACGGCTGGGTTTTTTTAAGGGTGGCGAGGTCACTTGGGAACAGTCTGTGCTTCAGAGAGCAAGACGGCGAGAGAGGGGTGGCTAGTGGGGAGAAAGAGAGAGGCTTCAAAAGCAGCTATAGAAAGAAAAGAAGAAACAGAGAGATTCAGAGCCAACGAGTTAACGGGTCAGATCCTCCCCGGATGTAAATTAGCATGACTTTGCCATCAATATTTATTATTTGCATCAAGACATCCCAATGGCGATCAGAGCCCCAGTGTGCGAGGCACTTCACAGACACAGAACAGCTTGAAATCTAAGCAGACAAGGCAGACAAAAAAGTGGGAGACAGGAAGGCTGTTTATACCCATTTTACAGGGAGTGACCTGAGATAAAGTACCCGTTGGGGGGAATAGATCTCACTACAGGGCTCTTTAATCTAGCAAAACCAGAACAAGATCCAACAGTTGGCAATTGAAACTGGACCAGTACAGGTCAAAAAACAACCTAAAACGCCTCTGCAATTTCTTTCCAAACAGCGATGGTAATTTGCCATTGGAACAGTTTAACAAGGGGTGTTCTGGATTCTCCATCGCTTGGAATCTGTCAGTCAAAACCGGATGCCTTCCTACAAGATAGGCTCTCGTTCTACCACTAGGTATTGGGCTCAATGCAGGATGGTGGGTGTGGTTCTCCACCCCTTGAAAGATCTAGGAACCTCTGGGACGAGGAGGAATGCACCTGGTGCATCTCTGTCATTTCACAGATGACAGAACAAGGAGCAATGGTCTCAAGTTGCAGTTGGGGAGGTCTAGGTTGGATGTTAGGAAAAGCTTTTTCACTAGGAGGGTGGTGAAGCATTGGAATGGGTTACCTAGGGAAGTGGTGGAATCTCCATCTTTAGAGGTTTTTAAGCTGTGGCTTGACAAATGATTGGGATGATTTAGTTGGGATTGGTCCTGCTTTGAGCAGGGGTTGGACTAGATACCGCCTGAGGTCCCTTCCAACCCTCATCTTCTCTGACTCTATGATCTTTAATTCTCCTCAACCTTGTATGCCAACACAGGAGGGTTCTGTAACACAGACAAGTCCAGTCTCTCCTTTCACCATCTGTACCCTGAGGTCCCCACAAGAGAATTGTAAGGCGTAACCCATTTAATGTCTGTAAAGCCTGTCTGAGCTTCAGACAAAATTTGCAATAGAAAGGCAACGTATTTAAAAAGCAAAGCGTCCACACAGCACACCTGAGCATGACTGGCAGCGTAATGGATTCAGAACCACTTATAGGCGCTGTTCAACCCTGACCCGCTAGGAGCTCACAGGGCTGGTATTTAATTGATGATCTGGGATTATAAAGAAATGGAAACTGGGCTCAGTTAAAGCAACCTCACTAGAGGGCGCCCTCCACCACAGCGAGAGATAGGAGGAGCAGCGGGGGGAAGAGGGGAACACCCTAATATTAACCCCAATTGTTGGGTAAATGGGTGGTCCCTTCCTCTCCTGCCACACACAGCTCCCTGCTGGGGTCTGCTATAGCGCTGGGTTATGGAGTTCACACATTGTAGAGATGCACGAGGCAGTTCACACCTCTGAGAGCTATTGGTTTAGGCTCTCTTCAAACTCAGGTAGGCATTGCTGTATCAGATATACCCAGGTCACATTTTCAAGCTTCTCTTCACAATCATAAAAGCTAGAAATCTTTCTTTAAGGTAATTTTCTGCCTTCATTACCTGACTCCAGAAGCTGGGCTCCAAGCATGGACCTATGGAGCCTTTGCCTTAACCTAGTGCTGATCAGAATAATTTGTTTTACTTTGCTAGGAAGGTAAGAATCTGCCTCAGAAAGGGTTAAAAACATTTCCTGCCTGCAATTACTTCTGTAATCTGTAATTCAATCAAACACATAAAAGACATTTGTTAAAAACGTCAGCGAACATACAATAGTAGCCGGTTTCCCTAACCCAGGATTCACAATTTAATAGAATGGGCTTTGATTCTCTGCAAGACATTTTGCCAGTCCAACCCAGAGACAAGCTTCTTCAAGAAGCGTCTGAAAGGCCATCTCTGAAGGACAAAGCACACACCAGGCTCCAGTCCCTTGTTTTGCTTCCGTATGAGGCCCTAAAAAGCTTTAAAAATCCTGTTCGTGTTTCATACCTCTCAGCCTGCCAGGCTCAGAGGTGGGGCAATGACCCCAAATAAGGAACACAAAGAACAGTTAGACGGGAAACTTAATATGATGTAAAAGTAATTTGGCCAACAGGCCAATGCTGGGAACAGAACACAGCACTTGGCCAACGCAGCCTCAGCTGTACCATGTCCATGTAGGACATGATCAAAAGCAAGTCAATGGGACTCTTCCATTGATTTCAGTAGGCTTTGGCTAAATCCCTTATCATCCTCATCCACACGAGCCTTTAACACACACCCAAAACTGCACCCCAATGGTACAGTCTGCTTGGCTTCCCTGGTATGGAGACCGGAGTTTCCACTAAGCTTCATGGGACAATTCAAACACCCCCCCATTATTCCCACTAGTCAGATCAGAACCTCTGTGCCCATTCTAGACTGGGTCTCTTTTGGATAATGTGCCTAAAAGAGGGAATACACTCAAATGCAACTGGAGGGCAGAACATCTGTTACCCCGACTGATGAGCTCACAATTCTAGACCGTAAGAGACAAGGGGGGGGGGAAGCCATTACACATAGCAAACGCATTCCTAAAGGTGGATGCAAAGATCTCACAAGCCCCCATGCTTACGAATCCTCGCTTGATTCTATTTCTGCTTGATTTTGATCTAGGGAGCCCAGGACACTGACATGTGACATTACTCAAGGATCACAGGAAGCATTACTTTCTTTCAACACTGAGCAAGGAACTTCACTGGAAGCGTGTATCATCCCGCAGTGCAAACCCTTAAGAGGCAAGGAAATGTTAGGTTAAAAGACACCGCTAAGCCCTACTTGAATACATAGCAGGTTTCCACCGATAAGGACAGACTGCATCTTCATAGAGAATTTCCTTCAGCCTCCAACCAGTTAAGGCGACTGTTATCTCCCTCATACGTCATGACCAGAGCCGACCAGGAAAACATTTCTTCGCTATGAAAGATATTGGTACCACCATTTTCCCCCTACTTTTTTTCCCCGCATGAAAAGTCATCAACTTGTCAGATTGTCACTGAAAACTGGCAGACTTCTCATTTTAAAAGCTAAGAGACTTTTTGGTTTTCAGTAAACATAACATATTTTGTTACTTCAAACCCCTTGTGAACAAGTGGGCACCTCCCAGTGCCCCCCAGGTAGCCCCAGGTAAGCCCTGCAAACAGCTGCTTGCCTCAGTGTCCCCTCTTGGACTGCTCAATAAACTTGACTCATAGGCTTCGTGTGGCCACAAATCCCCCTCTTTGGGGTCCAGGTTCATTAACACAAAAATAACCTCCAAAATAAAATGGAAAGTCCCAAATGAAGTCCATCCATTTTACCCTTGTCCTACTCCCAGTCCGCTCTGCTTACTCCCTGATCACCCATTCCCTCCTCCTCCTTCGCTGCAGTCTCCTGCTACTCTTTACAGAGAAATCACCAGTCCATACTCTTAATAGCCCTGACGGTGCCAGCCAGCCTGGTGCACACCCAAATATTTGCAATGAAGACCCCCAAAAAACCTCAAACTGGAGTGGGGCAGGCAATCAGCAGGTGCTAACCCAGAATCACTGGTGGGAGATCATGACATGATTTATCCACGCCCTTGATTGCACGTTGTTATTCTGTTGCTGTTTGTGATCCTGATAAAGTTCGTACCATTACACACCGGTAGTGTCCCAGGTAGGGTTTGCTACATGAAAACATTAAGCTGCAAAAAGAAAGGAAAAGGAAGTTTGTCCATTAAAAGCCGCCAGGAGCATGCTTGGATCACAGTTTTGGGCCAGGACTCCATTCACGTCAGTGACTTGATTCTTTTGCTAGGTCGAATTTCATTCATTCATTCTCATTCCGGTAATTCATTAGGAAAATCCACAGCTCCTCCGCTGTACAAAATGCTTTTTCAAAGAGCGGCTGTGGGTAGCAGCTTGAATCTCGGCCTTTCCTGCGTCAGTTTAATGCAGCTTCAGGTTTGCAGCATAGTTGTAGTGATGCTGGTCCCAGGCGATTAGAGAGATGAGGTGGGTGAGGATATTTTCTTGGATCAAATGCTCCCGATGAAAGAGACAAGTTTTCAAGCATACGCAGAAGTTGCTACAGCTGGTCCTTCTGGTTTGCAGACATTTAAACGAATTTCAAATCACTTGTTCACGTTTTCCCTCTCTTTCACACCCCCCCTGAAGAAACACTGATCATCTTCTGCAGAGAATTCACTGCCCTGACCCTGCAAACGCTTGCGTACATGCTTTAAGCATGCGACCGGACCCACTGGAGTAGATTTTCAAGAGCACAACACTGCAACCAGAGAACCAGCAGCAGTTCAGTACCGAATTCTCATGGAAAGTCAGAGGAAGTGAGGCACCTAACTACCGACTGTGCCTTGGAAAATCTCCCCGTTGACTTTAACAGAACTACTCGGATGCGTGACGTTAAGCACGTGCACTGAGGGTTTGCAACATCCGATTAACTTACTTGCAAAATACTAACACTTTGCAATAGTGCCTTTCATCCAAGGATCTCAAAGCCGCTCATCACCCTCATTTCACAGATGAGGAAAACGAGGCACTGCAAGTCAGTGGCAGAGCCGAGGAGAGAATCCAGGGAAGAGTGGGGAATATACGACATCTGCCAAACATTTTATTTGAAAATGGGGCCGATGAGCTGCAAAATGGGACTGATTTGTTTAGAAAATATTGCAAGATGCATCGCGTCAGCTATTTGGGCCGCTCTAAATGCAGGTGACCTGACAGCTATTCCCTGCTCAAACCGTTAGATAACATTCCCTCCCGGAGCTGGGAATTAGAACCCTGGAGTCCTGACTCTCAGCGCCCGGGCTCTAATCACTAGATAAGGTTTCCTTTTGAAGAAAGGCGCATATACCACTTGTCAGCCGGCACCCAACAAAGTTTTAACCCCTCGGAGAATTTTTGCTCAGCATTTTCTCCTTTATTAGTGGCGGGCTCCAAACATACATGCACAGGATGTGAACCCACCCTTAAAATGGGAAAAGTTCTGATCCAAATGGAAACTTTGTATCTTAGGCCCGCCTTACTGCATCAGTGGCTTCCCCAGCCCTGAGAGAGGCCTGACATGATGTTCTGACCACAGGACGAGGATCTCTCGACTTCTATTCCTGGATCTCTCTGATTAACCCTAATCCTAAAGCAAGCCACGTAGGCCAAGATTTTCAAGAACGGCTACTGATTTTCGCTGCCCAACGTGAGCTTCCCATGGGAATGAGTGAGTCAGTGTCTGTCCAGGGCTTTGAGGATGTAAAGTACTGTATATTATCCCGTACAGCAAGAAATACAGAGGCACACAGGACTTTAACAGCCAAACCAACAGCCCCAAGACGTCGGGCTCCGCTGCTTATATCTAGTCCAAGCCGCTAAACACAATACCCCATTAGGAACCTTGGAATTTCAAAGCATCTCCTTGTTTGCAGAGGAAAACAACAGATGTATGATGAGCAATCAAACCCGCACACTAAAGGGAGAGCCCCGCTATCGCCAGCAAGAGGAACAAACGCCTCCGATAGGAACGATATTACTGCACTGTGTCAGCCGCTTTCAAGTGGCATTCTGGCAGAACGATGCTGTTAGAGGCTGGAACAGACAGACAGCTGCCAGATGGGGTGAAAAATGTCCCTGTTCTGGTCCATTATCAGAGGAGTCAATTGCACTGAAGCCAAGTTATCTATATTAGATACACACACAGTCGATTACACCCTTGGGTGACTTCAACCGGCTGGAGCAATAGAAGCCAAGAGGTCAGCACTGTTGTCCTCCTAGCAAGCCAAATCGATTTTGCTGTCTAAACTTGTGGATCACCTAGCAGCTAGCAGAGGTATGGGTTTGCTATCCAGCCACTTTCGGGTTTCCCACTGCCGCCCATCACCATGGCATTGGAGCGCTCAGCCTACATTTCCACGGCTGCAGCACATTCTCTTCCTTTGTCATTCAGCTCCATCCCCCTGGCCTCCTTCCAGCTTTCTCCAAAAGGGACAGTGGGTTAATGCTTAGATGAGGAGCTCAATCTATGGATCAGAGCAGAGGATTGCCAGGCAGGACGTGGCGTTCATACATCACCCCCTGCCCCGTTCTGCCACTGATACACACAGAGCCTTTGGCCAGATCAGCTGCCCTTCTCAACACCCCCATGCAAGGCCCCCGACCCACATGAGGCTTGCAAGGACTGAACTCTCATGGAAGGAGAATTTTTAGGACCAGCTCCCAAGGGAACAGATCACGGGAACGTGTCACCATCTAACCACAGCCCCTAGTTCTGTTTTAGTTTGGAATTGAATCCCCAGCTCCACCCTGATCTGGATTGCAAACCAGCTTTAAATTCATAGGATTGTGTCCACATAAGGGTTGAAGGGGTGGGGGGAGGGAGAGGGCTGATTGAGCTAATCAATGCAAACTTGGCATCTCCTTGTCTACGCAAGGGGTTAGCACCCACTGCTGAACTGGGACCCCCCTAAGTCTAGGAAAGGCCTATGTTAGCTGGTGTGGATGTAACATGCACAGTGGCATTCAGTCTCAGTACCACAGCCTGAACCATGATAGCCTTTCAGTCACGATAAGCAACGCAGCACCTAAGCAGAGAGGGGAAACTGAGGCACGGGGAGATGCTGCGATTTGCCCAAACTCAGCCAGCAGCAGCACCCAGGACCAGAACCCAGGTTGCCTACATCCCAGTCTAGTGCGCAATCCGCTGCCTCCCCCCTGCCGCGGAGGAACGTGGGATTTCGACTGCGTCGCCAGAATTTTAGCAGGCTCAGCTAAAGGGGAGAGGTGAGGGAGAGGAGGAAGAGGGAGGAAGCGTTCCCAGCAGCTGTGGGCTTGGATCCTTCGGTGTCAGCTTTTCCTCTCCTGGAAGGCAGAGCTTGTCAAACACTGGATTGTCAGCCGGCTGATGCGGAGCGTGAGCTGGGTTGCGGGGGTCTCAGGGCAGGTGAGGGAGGAGAGGGACCTGCTCGCTCAGGCAGCTGCTGTGGCTGCAGGGCTGATGGCAGAGAAGCTGCCACCTGTGGGGTGCAGTGGACCGAATGCCCAGTAGGTCAACCACAGGGAGCTCAGGCCTCGCAACATGGGGAGGCATCAGGGGAGGATCATGAACACCCACTTTGTTCTTCCCTGCTTGGCTCTCTCCCCTTTTGTTTTTACCGCATCACAGGATTATAAAATCGAGTGTTAAATTCGGCCATTGGCAAGTCAGAGGGGCCGGCTGGCTGGGACTGGAACGTGGCACGGGGTGTGAAAGCTGCTGCGCCCAGCTGCGTCTGCACATGCTGCTCCTGGCCACGCCCTATGCTTTCCACATCCTGAGACCTGAGACCTAGAACCTGACCACTGATCCGGCCCTGGGCCTTCCCCCCCAGCGCTCCGCCGCTGCCCCTCTGCCCTGCCCTGCAGACATCCCTAGCCCTGATCCATCCCCCGCCCCGCCTCCACCAGCACCCCTCCTTCCCAACCTGCACTGTGACAAAGGCCTCGTTGAAACGTTCGCCACATTTATAGTAACCGAGACCGTCTGCAAAAAGGCAACCTCTGTTTTAAAGCCAGTAGCCATGCAAAAAAACCCACAATAAACAAAGGCCAACCTTTTCAATCACCCTTCGAAAAGCCCTCCCCATCCAGGCCCAGCCCATAGCCACAAGGTCAGTTTTTAGGTTGAAGAGACCCTAAAATTTATGCTGCTGCAGTTGGCTTGTCTCCCCCACCGGTCAGCATGTTACCCTCTGTGCCCATCCCACGGGGGCTGCAAGCGTGTCCTCATCCCCAGCTGCAAAGCTTGGTTCTTTAGCTCCTGCTTTTGGTTCCACGCTGGAGCCCAGGGACATGTCAAGCTTACAGGCCTTGTACTCACCAAGGCTGGTAACCAGCTGCACACACGGCTACTCCCTGCCACCAGTGTAAAACTGTCCACACCCAGCACGGCTCCATACTGTGCGTATGTCTCCGGCTGCAGCACATGCAGACACACTCCAGCTAGACTGGCTTTCGCTCGACCAAAGCCAGCTTGCGTACATCCACACAAGTGGCCATCATGCCTCTGCCTGGAGCCCAGACGTACGCCGTGACCTAGCCACATGCGGACGGCCCAGGGGCACAGTGGTTGCTTAGAGAAATCCCTGCGTGCACAGGACAGCTGCCGCAGCCTGGAAAAACAGTGGTCGACAGAATCCTGCCCAGCGTTTTCAAGCTAAGAGCACTGCAGTGGTCCAGTGCTTACAACATGAGCCAGGGACCCGGCTTCAATTTCCTGCTTCCACCACAGTCTTCCTGGGTGACCCAGGCCAAGTCACTTAGCCTCTCTGATGGCCTCCGTTCCCCCATACCAGAGGACGGCGAAAGCAGCAGGCCTACAGTCAGGCAGCAGAGCCAGAGATAGAACCCAGCTCTCGTGAGTCCCCGTCTGGTGCTCTATCCACTAGGCCACGCTGCCTTCACCTATGAGTGCGTGCAGACGGGGAGGGAGATTGCACTGCCAGGCTGGATCAGCTCCAGCCCGTCCAGTCTCCTGTACAGGACAGCAGCACCAAATGCTTCAGAGGAAGGTGTAAGAGCCCCACAGTTGTAGATGGGGGATAAACTACCCCCCCCACCCACCATGTAGGTCTCGCCTTGATGCCAAATGCTCAGAAATTGCCTCAAGCCCTGATGCACGCGGTTAGAAAGAGGTTAGCTAAACCAGTGCAACCAGGAGTGTCACATCCCCAAAGCCAACCCGACTCACTGCCCACCCCCACCCCAGCAGCAGACATGTCCCCTCCCCCCATGGCTACTCTCCATCCACAGCGGCGCCCCCCCATCCCCATCAGCTGCCATCTATCGCAGCTTTGTGCGTGCGTTGCTTTGTCTCACGCAGCCAGGCCCCCGAGAGCGATGGTGGATTAGCGCTATTATTTCTTTTTAATCATGCTATATTTTGAATGTTTCTCTGCTCTGATGTGTGAAGGCACCCGAGAGAAATACAAATACCGGAGGTGCTGACGCATGTGGCACCCCCTCCCCATGTGATTCAGAAACCGTGGAGGACAGTAAATGAGGGTGGCTCTCTGCAGTGGCCTACAGACTGAGGTGGCAGTGTGGCCTAAGGGGTAGAGTGCTGCGCCTCCAGCGATTGGAGTTCTAGTCCTGGGTTGCTGGGTGACTTTGGGCACGTCTCTGCCCTGCTCTGTGCCTCAGTTTCCCCATCTGTAAAGTGAAGCTAATGATCCTCTAAAAGCACTTTGAGATTTGCTGATGAAAAGTGGTGGATCCAAGCTAGGGGAAGGGGGGAGGCACCACGTCCCTAAAGTCCCCAAGCTAGGGGATTATGATTTTGGTTTATGAACTGCTCCATCCAATTAAAACTGTTCCCAGTTAATGGGAACTCAACCAGAACAAGCCTGCTGTAAACCAAAGCCCAAAAGCACCCACACAGCCTTTGGCGCCGGCTTTGCGGAGTCAGTTTTAAATCCGTCCTGGAGTCACACGGGTGCTGCTCTGCCTGTAGACGAGGCCCAGGAGGAGCACATCTATCTGGGGGCCGCTGTTGGTACCTGAAATCAGCAGCAGACTCAATGCTGGCTCAATGAGAATCCTTTGCCAGGGAGTGCAGCGGAGGCAGGAATAGGCGTTACGTTTGGGGCTAGCCTGAATATTAAGCCCTGTGTGAATCAGGGACACAGACATTGCCACCACTTCTCTGACCGTTCCCAGCTGTCACTTGAGCAGTTCCTTTTCCTCAGTGTCCCCCCCAACACAATCATGGCCTCTCCCTCACAACAGAACTAAAGTCATTCCTGCTCCACCCAAGCAAGCTGATTTCCTGCCCCGCCCGGACTCAGCAGAGGTGCAAATTGCTGCACCTTGGTGCCATGATGGGTGCCAAGTCTGAACAGGTCAGAGGCCGAAGACACGTTTGGTGGCCCCATCACACCAAGGTTTGATAAGTGGGGTTACAACAAAGCCAATCGGCCCCGCATAGGTAACATTAGGTGCTCCCATACCACGACGAGGAAGGACCTAGCCACGCCCACTGCTGTGACCCACTTGCACGGGTTCAACGATAATAACGTCCTGCCCTCCTATGTTCAGTCAGTGCAACTGCCATACTGGCTAAAGCACACCCTGTCTTCCTTTAGTGGCTGGGTCATGTAGTGGATAATAGCCTACGACTGTTACCAGCTCAGGAAGATACTCCTTTGGCTCAAGTAACAGTAGCCTGTTTGCGTGGCGCTGAAGAGCAGGGTTCAAAATCAGGATGGGTGTGTGAGGGAAGGGTTCAACTCAAGTTTGTGTGCAGCACAGCATACCGCTGAGGACTGAGCTTCTCCAGTCCGGGCCTGAAGCACAGTTTGAGTTGCACTCGCTGATGTCATTTCAGCTAAGTGCCGCTGAATTTAGCTCTGCAATTCTCCACCTTTCTGGGCGGGCTGTTTTGGAAGACAAAACAGTGGTAGTAACTGGGGTACCGTATCCACCGCCCCAATTTACAGCCTTTCAGCATGTTCCTCGGGAGCTGTTCACACACTAGCACAATCCCTGTTGTTCTTGAGCTGCGGACAAAGATGCCCACAGCCCAAACGTGCAAGATTCACCCCAGTCACTGGAGATGGTGCAGACAGCTACAGATAATCACCAGCTGTCAGAATATACCTGCCGCATGAGCTCATGGCTCCTCTGAAGTGCTGCTCTGTCAACCTTGATTGATCGCGTGTTCCCAGGCTTTCAAGCAGGTGCTGTACAAGCCGCGGCTGAGTGTTCGATGAATAGGTTATTCTGCACCAGACAACGGGAGAGGAAACCGTGGAACATTCATACACGAGAGACTTTTAAAGAACAGCAGAGGGCTAAAGGGAAGCATTTGCATAAGGCCATGCACAATGCGATTTGAGGCTGCCTGAATTTCATTTCATTTCAACTGGGCGCAGAAGAGGCTCCAAGGATTTGCTCCTGGGAGTTTTTACCCACCAAGGGTGTGGTCCAAAGAGACCAGCCTTCCTATCGGTCACATCCTGCTGTTGGCCTAAGGACTCCTTGGAACTGCAGACACCCATTTATTTCTGCCAATCTGCCCCCACCACTGAGCAAAGATGCCAGCAGCAGCATTCGCACTTCAATCAAGATCGCCCTTGATGAGCATGAAGCAGGGTTGGCTTGCTCGGTTTTCTTCTCCTCCTTGCTGACTTTACATCCAATAGGGCTGTCTTCACAGACAGCTTAAAGCCAGATCCTCACCCTAGAGCCATGCCACACTGGGCATGAATTTCAGGTGCATGAAAGGTGCCATTCACCAGCCTCTTACTGCCCGCAGAGCAAGGGCAGCGACAGAATTCTTCCCACCCAGGTGCTTCAACATTGTCCAGGAGAAACCAACCCACAGGAGTGGGAGAGGCGATGAGTCCCCATGACCCATGCAGCCTTTGCCCTCATTCCCAAAATTACAGCAGTGACTTGTACCAATCTGAAATGGATGGAGACCAACCAACCCATGTCACACAGGCCATCCAAGGGGAACCGATTTCAGACTCGGGCTAGATGTGAACCAGCAATTTCAGAAGTGAAAGACTCCAATCCTTTGGAGCCAACTAGGTCCACATGGGAAGCGGCATGTCTGATTTCTGAGTTAGGCGGTTGGATCATCAGCTGACAACAAATTAAATAATCACCCTGTCAAATCACTACCACAGCTCCATGCAAACCAAACAAAGAACCCATGAGCAGCAAGGAGGCGAAATTAGGCGACACAACAGACGATAGAGACG
This sequence comes from Mesoclemmys tuberculata, assembly GCA_007922155.1. Taxonomy (NCBI): domain Eukaryota; kingdom Metazoa; phylum Chordata; order Testudines; family Chelidae; genus Mesoclemmys; species Mesoclemmys tuberculata. Next base: position 4,494,152 of record ML675633.1, on the reverse strand, counting down.
CCAACTTCTTCTTACTTCAGATAAATTCCCTGCCAAGCACACACCCTCTAACCCCCGGCAATTATGTTTGCACAGCAATACAGCAGGCGTGAACCACTTAGATTCCTTCCATATCTCCAAGAAACTAGGACACTTGCTAATAGGCTCTTAAATATTCCTGCCCTGTCAGCAGAGGGAAAAATAATGCAGAAAACCCCTGTTTTAAATAATACAAGGGATCTACTGCAAAGCCAGCTCTCTAGCGCACAGTTCTTTGCAGGCAGCGTGATCCCTGACCTCCTATTCCAGTGGGAGCCCCCTTTCTATTCAGACTAACCCCACATGTACAGTCCAGCACCCCCCCCACACACTATACAAGTAAGTGGGGTGTGGTGGGTGGGGTGCCTGCTAGATGGCGTAACATAGAAATGTCAGGTGACGCGTAGGTGTGAATAGCATGAGGAGGTGTTAAAGTAACTAAAGTGGACATTTGCCAGGGTGTACAACTTTGCAAGGTGTGGCCCCAATCCAGCAGAGCTTTTGAGCATGCAGATTGTCCCGCTGGCTTCCATAAGCCTATTGTTACTTATTTGTGGCAGGGCCGAAAGGCCCCAAAGAAATCAAGCCCGCAGCAAGACAGTCCTGGCCCCAAGCAGCTTCCATTCTAAATAGGCATGACAAAACAGGGCGCCTGTGGGAGAGAGAGACTACCAAAGATGCTGTCGCTCCTCTGGCACAAAACGCCAGAGCGGGGATTAGAACCCAGATCTTCACGTTGCCCTATCCCCGAGGCCACGCTGCTTCTGCCTTTGAGTCTGAGGCTGGGTCTACACCGATGGCGGCAAATTTGCCGCCGTCACATCGATTGCTCTGGATCGACTGAGCGGTCTGTATAGACGCTGTTCCCTTCGACGCAGCGCAGTATGGACGCCGTGCAGAGGAAACGCTGCAAAGTCGACGGGAGATACGCAAGTGATTTATGTCACTTGCGTATCTCCCATCGACTGCCACCGCATCGCAAAGGTAAGTGTAGACCGGGCCTTAAAGTGCTGTGTGAGGTGCACTGGGAGAGAGGCAGGCAAGGCATTAGCTTGGGGTGCAGAAGACCAGACATCAATTCCTGCTCTGCCACAGACTTCCCGCATGACCCTGGGCAAATCACTTCGCCTCTACGTGCCTCATTTCCCCATCCAGCCCTTGGGGATAACGGCCCTGCCCTGTCCCACCCCACAGGGGCGAGAGGCTAAACACCTGTGAGGCGCTCAGGTGCCACAGCCAGGGGCAAGTGTGTGATGGGCTCCAGGAGAGAAGCCGGCCCCCACTGCATGTGTGAGGCTGGCTGGCAGTCGGGGGCGTCCGTGCGTAGTCGAAGAGGTGAGGGTTGAGGCCTGGTCGAGGAGGCATGATAGCGGGACGGTGCATGGGCACGGCTGTGTTCTCCACAATCTTATGCAGCAAGCTCCCAGGATGCTGAATTTTGCAGGGGGCCAGATAAAAATCACTCCTCCCCTTCCACAAAGCTAAGGGAGGCACGTAGCTTGGCTGGGATCCTCATTCAGGTGCTGTCTTAGCGCAGCATGAGATTCTCTCAGGGCAGATTACGGCTGGTTTGGCCAGGTGGCAGATGGAGCAGAGCTCCCTGAGCTGGGGCTGTCAATTGGATCTATTTAAAAATCAATGCCAGGCTCCCGCTAGCAGAGAGGCAGACAAGGTAGGGACGAGACAAATGGAGCAGGGGCACAGATGAGAGCAGGAGGGGGGCAGAATGTACAGAAAGGGGGCCCAATCCTGTACAGCAAACTCCCATTCAACCTGGCTGGGGCTCCACTGATTGGAGGGGGAGAGACAGAGGCTCTGATATGGCCCAAAGAGAGTGGGTCGGACGAGGCAAGGGAGACAGGAGAACAGGGAGGGAAAGATCAAAGGAGACAGGGAGCCATGCAGATAAAAGGAAAGCAGAGAAAACAGAACTGCCCAAGGTTAAGGACTGTTTCCTACACATGTGGCGGCTCTGGAGACAATGGGAGAGCCAGGAGCTGAAAGCCTGATGCCGATGAGGCACCCCCACCGCTGAGAGTGTCCTTTAAGAGCTGAGATCAAAGGGGGTTTGAAGTGGGGGAGCATTTTGAAGTCAGTGAGAGCTGGGCTGGGAGTGCCCAGAAGCCTAGAAATGTAGGGCTAGATGGGACCTCGACAGGTCAGCTGGTCCATCTCCCCGCACTGAGATGGGACAAAATAAACCCAGACCACCTCTGACAGTGGTTTGTCCAACTTGTTCTTAAAACCTCTGGCGATGGGGATTCCACAACCTCCCTTGGAAGCTATTCCAGAGCTTAACAGCTCTTAGAGGCACCAAGTTTTCACTAATATCTAACCTAGACTTCCCATGCTGCAGATTAAGCCCCTTGCCTCTTGTCCTACGTTCCACGGACATGGAGAACAACTGATCCCGTAACAGACCTTCACATATTTGAAGACTGTTATCAGGTCGGCTCTCCAGTGTTCACGTCGCACTCCCCGTCCATACCCAACCAACCGGGGACAGCAAACGATCCAACCCATGGACCAAATTCGGTGCTGAATCCTGGTCATGCACCACTTTGTGCCTACGCGCTGAAGACGACTGCATGGGTCCCGTTTTTTAACCTTTTCTCACAGCTCAGGTTATCTAAAGCGTAGACGGTTTTTATCGCTTGCTGGCCTCTCTCCAGTTTGTCCTCCATCTGGCCTGAACTGTGGCACACACAATGGACCACAACACCGCAACTGAGGCCTCACTCATGTGCAGTGCAGAGGTCAATGACCTCCCACCTCTTGCGTGCAACGGTGCGGTTCATATACCCCGGAATGATATCAGCCTTTCTAGCAACCGCATCACATTTCTCACTCATTCCATTCCATGCACTATACCTCAGGCCCTTCCCAGCTATGCTGCCACCCACCCTGTTGGTCCTCGGTTTGTACTGTGCATTTGATTTTTTTCCTTCCTCATTGAAGTACTTTGTACTGGTCAGAGTGGAGAGAATAGCCTGGCAGGGAGGGGGAACCTAAGAGGTTGAGGAAGGAGTGCAAGTTTCCTCCCTCTGAGCTGTGGGTTCGCACCCAGGTCATGCAGAGCCACAGCTGCTTTCTCAGCATGTTCCTCCAGCAGCTGACAGCAACTTTCTTTTCCATATGGGGGCCCAGAGGCTGCCACTCCCCAGAGCTGGCCAACCAGCACAGGAGAGGTGTTGAACTGGTACAAGTGCAGCTACTGCTGGCCAACAGGAGAGCCATGCAGTGAAGGGTCTAAATCCAGTTCCTAACAAACATCAGATGAACTTCTGGACCTAACGCCAGGAGCCAAGCTGGATCCAAGCTAGGGGCGTCAGGCTCCACGACTCTCCCTGCCACCCAGCCAGGACAGCTGGATGTGTGAGGGCCAGCAGGGGCCAGCAGCTGGCAACGTGCACAGCTGGAGCGCAGTGGCACAGCTCCACGGACTTCAAAAGCACTGCCAGTGGGGAACCAGATCACTATGGGCCGTGCCCCCAGCACACACCCACTCTCTGCTGCCTCACTGCCTGTCCTCTGCACCCAATCTCTGTTACGCCTGCACCCAGCCGTAACCAAATTAGCTAATTCAATTTCTCCCCACCCGTCACTTGATTTTGCTGCCTCTTGCATTTGCCTCAGAAAAAGAAAATTTAAGGTGACAACATCCTTTCCAAACCCCACCACCTCCCTTTTGCTGATTCAGACGCTCTTGTCTGGCTCTGCTTCCCCAGCTGTGGAGTATGACCACACCACTGCTGCAGCCGGGACCAGTACAAATATAAGTCACGGTCGGGAGACCAGAGAACATTCCCATCCCTTTAAAATCAGCCACAGAGGTGACAGCTCCATCTTGAACAAGGCTCTTACAAAGGTCTTTCTACTGCAATGGAGCAAGGTCTAGGTGTTTCTAGCCATACTCTTCATCATGGTATCAAATCCATGCATGGAACAAAAGCCCCCCCTCAGTGTAATTTTGGTGTTGTGAATTCTATGGTAGGGAACGTGCCAGATGAAATGGTAGCTAGCCACTCCAGCTGAGTTCAGAGCCAGTCGTGCTGGGTGCTACACATTGCACAGGAAGAGCTAGGAATCTATTTACAATCTAAATAGAGAGACAAATGTGGGAGAAGCAGAGACATAGAGATTCATCTGAGGCAGTACTGGGGATAGAACCCACGTCTTCTGGGTCCCGCTGAGTGGCAGTTCTGGAGCTGGGGCTCCAACAGCAGCCGGGCAGGCTTCTGCTGCATCGTCCAGACCCAAACCGGAGACTACGCCGCTAGTGGAGAGAAAGCTGCTCTGTCTGATGGCCCATTCAACCTTGTTCTCTCTGTTGAGGCTGCCACCTGGGAGTGGGGGCTTTCATGAGTCTGCACCTGCCCGTGGGATGAAGGCTGAGAACTGACAAAATTCATTTGGTTGTTCAGCTTCTAGGTCCAGGGCTGCATTTGAACCAGCAAGTTCAGAATCTAGCAAATCGCCTGCCTGCAGAGTTGCTCAGGTTTGCCAACTCAACGCAAGCCAATCCTAAATCAATGTAAAGAGTATCCACAGAAGCTATTCCATTTCATTAAACCGGTGCATCCCATTTCTGTGTAGACAAAGCCTTGGACTGGATCCAACTCCCACGGTCTTCGAATGGGAGCTGGAACAGGCCTTGGGTTCAGAGAAGATTCAAAACCAGCAATTAATCTCTCTCTCCCTCTGCTTCATAATTGCATATGTCGAGCTGTAAACAATTTACGCTAAGGGAGGCTGAGACAAGACTAGGTCTGAATGGGTCAGGAGCCAATTTGGAATCAGGATGAGAGAGCAGCTGAATTCTAGCACCCTGATGGGGCTGGTCTCTCATTGCCAAGCAGTTTTTGCCAGGGCCACAGAGAAAAGGGAAGATATAAATTCTCAGCTTGTCTCCTCACTAATGAGACCCGTCTCTCCTCAGACAGACGCTCCCATGGCCAGCGACTGGGGCCATACGTTACAGGAGATAAGTGCCCGCTTAGCACAGACAGCTCTGCGATGATTGATCATGCTGGAAACAGCCCCAGCTCCAGCCATAAGCCAGACCAAGGAAAGAAACAACACAGAGCAGAGACAGAACTGAGCAGCCGCTGGCTCCCAGCAGTGCAGGGGTCAGGGTGGGCTGTGAATGGGCAGAAGCCGTGGCCTAAGCTGGGAGGAAAGGAAGGAGAGCTGCACGTCCGAAGGCTGAAGGACAGTGACTCAACTGTGCAAGGCAGAGGTAAGGGCAGCACTGGGGAACTCCCCTGGCTAGTGACCATGCCTTCTGTATGTCCAGCTCTGCATTGCTGCGGCAGGAGCCCTGGGCAAGGCACGTCTTAGGGCTGCCCTGGCTGAGCCAGCCGTTGCATAGGGAAGGTGCAAACTACCTTCCCTGTGTCAGCACAGGAGTCAATTCCCCCGCCCTTAAGGCTGCAAATAGTGGAAGCAGGGTGGCAGCATGGAAGGCAGCAAAGCTGGAGAAGCTGCCAGGATGAGAGCCTCCCCCTGGAGATCACATTGGAGAAGGAGGGTGTGGGGCACGTTCAAATGCTGTGCCTTGCTCCCTAGAGTGGAAAAGGACTGGATAAGACTCAGGAGACCTGGGCTTAATTGCCAGCTCTGCCACTGGCCAGGTGGGCAACCTTGGGCAAGCCACTACACCTCAGGCTGCCTCAGTCTTCCCCCTCTGTAAAATGGGTACAATGACACTGCCCTCCTTTGCACAGTACTTTGAGTCCCAGCTCCCTAACTGGGCATCCCAGCCCTGCCATCATTGAAATAAATCAAGATGAAAAGCACTAAAGGAGTGTGGGTTTTTTTTGGGGAGGCACAAGTGGCTGGATCATGGTTAAGGGTGGGTGGAGCTCCCTACTTGAAACACCACTGGGGTCCTGCTAGTCCACACGTTGTTCGTGATGGAACAGAGACTGCTGGTTTGACACAAGAGCATGTCAGAGGCCAGTGGGACTGGGTGCGTGGCTACAAAGCAAAGGATTTACACAAGCACGGGCGGAGGAAGGGTTATAAAATTTCTTAAATTTCTGCTCCTACTTTAGCGTGACCAGCTAGCAAATGTGAAAACTCAGGGCAGGGAATGAAGAGTAATAGGCACCTATCTAAGTGAAAGCCCCAAATATCAGGACTGTCCCTATAAAACTGGGACATCTGGTCACCCTACCCTACTTCTCCCTCTGCCCCACCACGTTTCTTCAGGTTCTTTTTGCCACAGGATTGGGTCACGTGAGGCCTACAAAAAAATCTCCGCCACAGGCAGCTGTTGTGCTGAGTCCCCTGCCTATCACACCCACCAGTATCAGCTTGTCTCCTTGAGCTTTTCTTTGTCTGTGTCCACCTGCTGCCTCTTGTTTTGTACTTGGACAGGAAGATCCTTGGGGCAGGGAGAGTGTCTTTGCCCAACGCCTAGCGCAATGGGGCCCTCATCTGGGATCCCACTACCCCACTATAAAGAACAGCTGGATTCACCCTCCCACCCCCCCGCAAAAGGCGCATGCACAAATAAGTCTCAGACCCAGGCCACTCACTCTTAGACACTCAAAAGAGCGAATCCTCCTTACGAGGCACAGCCTAACTGGAGCTCCACTCAAATTAGCCAACACCATTTACGGGTGGCAGGACAACAGGAATAGACTCATAGAAGATTAGAGCTGGAAGGAACATCAGGAGGTATCTAGTCCAACCTCTGTTCAAAGCAGGACTAACCTCAGCTAAATCATCCCAGCCAGGGCTGTGTCAAGCCGTAGCTTAAAAACCTCTAACGATAGAGATTCCAGCAGCTCCGTAGGTAACCCATTCCAGTGCTTCACCACCCTCCAAGGGAAAAACTTTTTCCTCATAACCAATCTAGACCTCCCCCACTGCAACCTGAGACCATTGCTCCTTGTTCTGTCACCTGCCACCACTGAGAACAGCCTAGCTCCATCCTCCCTGGAACCCCCTTTCAGGTAGTTAAAGGCTGCTATCAAATTCCCTCATTCTTCTCTTCTGCAGACTAAACCAGGCTAGTTCCCTCAGCTCTCGTCATAAGTCTTGTGCTCCAGCTTCCTAATCATCTTTGTTGCCCTCTGCTGGAGTGTCCAACTTGTCCACATCCTTTCTGTGGTGGGGGACCCAAAACTGGACACAATACTCCAAATGTGGCCTCACCAATGCTGAATAGAGAGGGAGTAATCACTTCCCTCGAGCTGTTGACAATGCTTCTACTAATGCAGCCCAACATGCTATTAGGCTTCTTGGCACCCAGGGCACAATGCTGATTCATATCCAGCTTCTCATCCACTGTAACCCCCAGGTCCTTTTCTTCAGAACTGCTGCCTAGCCCGTCGGTCCCCAATCTGTAGCTGTGCATGGGATTCTTCCGTCCTAAGCACAGGAATAGCAGCTGATAATGGGAAATCAGGGAGAGGTGCATCAGCAGGGCACTAGACAATTTAGCTGCCCGTGCTCTTGCCTTCTGTGGCTTGCGATGTTGGGACATGCAGTCAAGCAGCCTAGCGAACTTCGTTGTGTGGGGGCATGGAGGGAAAATTGGCACACACGGGCAGACCAGTGATCAAGAATGGCACAGCCACAATTCAGCCTGAGCTAAGCATTGCGGGGGGGAATCAGTAGTGAATTTAGAGTTTGGGAAGGTGCTGGACTGAATTCTGTTGGTCCCTACAAGACCAGGTGGAGAGGGAAAATGCTGCAGCACCAGTTTTGCCCAAGGTTTGGCCCCAGAAGACCAGCATGTGGACTCAGAACTCAGCTACGTGGGTAAATTGCCAGGCTGTACTACAGAGGTATGAAGTGATCATGTTAACATGCTGCACGTGGAGGCTGTTCCAGACTGAGACTCCAGCAGAGGAAGGAGTTAGCCTAGCCACGCTCTCCAGTGACACAGCTGTAGCTCTGCCGTCAGGTTGCCCATGCAGCCCAGCCAGACGTCTTTCAAACACCACAGGTCTGATTTCCATCACACGCGCTGCTCTCCAGAGCTGCTCCGGGCAAGGCACGTGGATGGAAGGGAAAGGCAGGTCAAACCTTTGTTCTCAGATATTTCCAGCTTGCGTAGGGGGAGGTTACCTAGTACAGCCAGATTGACAGTTCTGGGGGCAGATCTAGTCAGCCCAGAGCAGGAGCAACACAGGCAAGGCCCCTCCATGCCACGTTCCCTCTAGCACTCTGTCCTTACCCAGGAGAACCCTGCCTCTGGGAGAGCTAGATGGGGGACTCTGAAAGCCCTGGCAGTCATACTGAGAAAACAAGACACAAACAAGCAGGGCACATTCTGCCCTCCATCCCACAAATCTTGCTGGGCCCAATTCACCAGCGTGTGACACCACCTGCAGCGGGGTAACCTGAGGCTTCCCGCCGGTTTCACGCCGTCCTTATCCCGGGCTCTGATCTCAGCTGATCATCTGCTCCCAAACAATGCCAACCGCAGTGGCAGTATGGGCAGGACAGGACAGTGCTTCGGGCCAGCTCCATGACACTGAAGGGCAAGGGGATGTGACAAACTTCTTCCTGCACAGAGGAATTGTTCAGGGTGATGCAAAGGCACATAGGAATAGAAATTAAGGGAAACCTAGGCAGAGCTTTCAGGCCAAGCACCTCAATTGCAATATCCACTAAGCTGAGGAGAGGATACGCCCAAGGGATGGGACGGAAGCCTTTGATTGTTGGATCACTACAGGGAAAAGCCCTAGGGAATATCCTGTAGAGAGATGGCTGGCTACTGGCTCCAGGATGGACTTAGCTGACCCTACAGTCCTTTCCCAGCTGTCATTTTAATGATTCCATGATCTCAGACAGCTCCAGCTATACCACCGTCACCGCCATCACGCTTTCACACTGCCACATGCTTTGTATACAATCCACTAGCTAAGGGATGAACAATCCATTCACAGGATTTCACTTTTAGATAGGAGGTGGGGAATACATTTAGGACTCCGCACCCCCTCCATGCACAGTGTAATACCCCGGGAAGTTGGCACAGAGATCAAGGGTAGAATCTGCCCGTTCTGCAGTAACTAAACCCCTAGTTACTATTAGGTGTTATTAAGCACCTTCTGTACAACTCAGTGGAAAAGTATGACCCCTCCGACTGGGAGATTTCCGCCCTTTGCATCTCTTCCTTTCCCATACTCCATCTCTCTCACTCTCCCTCGCCAGCAGTTGCTAATTCCCACTCCCTTCCCATCTGCTAATATGATCAGCAATGCAAAGGTCACAGCTGACATTCCCATATTAGTTGGCTCTCCAATGAAATCAATAGGGGCCTAGGCATTCACGCCAGCTCAAGCCATCATTTCAAGCTGGCTGCAGACTCAGAAAGGCAAAGTTGAGTCTGTTTACATTTTTCTCCAGGACCATGAAACTAGAAACTTTCATTTAAAAATAAAATAAAATAAAATAAAAGTACACTGAGTTTCTGCACCATCCAGATATGCCCTACTGGCCACATAAATGCATCAAGCAGAATGCATGTGTGACATGCCTGAACTAGTTTTCCTTCTTCCCTGCCCTGAGACGGAGGGAAAATGTGGCAGGGTGACCTGGACAAAGTTGTCTGGACTATGGCTTAAATGCAGCAGATCCTGGCTGAATGACAGGCGTCAAGCCAACTTGCTCTCCCATTGAAGGGAGTGGGAAGCTGCTGAATGATGTAGAAGGATGAACAGCTGGTTTCCAGGCAGGGGAAGATGGGGAAAGTGGGGATGCCCATTTGACTGGCCTTCTTCCAGGAAGGATATTTTCTATCTGCTCTGGCTGCATTAATCACGGAAGAGGCAGCACTGCTGAGCTGTGATTTGCCTCCAGCCTTTCTGACCCACTCCCCACACCCAAACCTCACCGTGTCTATGTGCTGTGGTATCCTTCCTTCCAGCAGTTGTACAAGAAGGGACAAGCTGCCTGTGGTCAGCCAAGCCGTCAGCAGGCTACCAAGCAAAGGATGAGGAGTAGGGCCCTTGTCTCTTGGAGTGAAGAAGCAAAACGGCTCCTGGGAGTAAGGGAACACCTCCCACCACTCTCTAGGGCCTCTCTCTGGCCAGGGCAGGAAACGTAATGGAAACGATATCAAGGCTTCCTCAAAGCTAGGCAGTGAAAGGGGTTAGCAAGGATCCCAGGGCATGCCTCTGTGTTTATCTTCCTCTTATAGGTGCAAGAGCAGCACCTGCTAGTGTCTCACCACTAAACATATCAGGATAGACAGGGTGGCTGGCCCGGTGGCTAGGGCGCTACCCGTAGACCTGGGTTCAAATCCCTGCCTTGCCACGGACTTTGTGTGAGCAAAGTCAGCCAGTGGGCCTGCTATAAAATGCGGACGATGGCATGGCCTCAGCTCACTGGGGCATTGGGAGGGTACGTGCATCCGGAGGTGGGGGCCAGATCCATACCCGGGGAGGTACAGCAGTGAACGGGGTGCGCTTGCTCCATTTAGCCTTCAGCATAATGCAGTCGCATTCATCTAAGGCAGGTGGGTGACGTTTAGAGGTGAGAAAGGTTGTTTCTAGGAGAGGGGAGCCATGAAACAAGGGGCTCGGGGGCGGGGGGGGGGAGCGGCACCAATATGGCAAAGGAAGAGGGGCCAGGGCCACAAAGGGGAGGACGCACGTGTCACTGGAGGTTAGCAGCAGGGTGGGAGGGGCAGCTTGCCCTTAGACCCAGCCCCACCCCGGGACTAGTCAGCAGTAGCTGGAAGCACACCCAGCCCCCCTAGATGCCAGCAAGCCTCAGTTAGAGGGAGCGCTTCAGGGCAGCCTCCCAGAGGACCCTGGGATCAGGCCACGATTAACTCGGATGAATGTCTGTTAATGAGGTGTGGGTTGAAGAAATAAAGCCAAAGCCCGCAAAAAAAAAAGGCTCTGGAATCAGATTTATCTCTTGGCTTTGTGCCCCTGGGGGGGAAGGGAGGGGAACCACCACATGCACGCGGCTCTGCTCCCGCCCTCCCTGGCATGGAAGCAGGACACATGCCCTCCCATTCATCGACTCCCTGGGCACCCAGTGACCCAGCAGGGTCTGCGAGCGAAGAGAAAGCACGCAGCTCTGTAGCTCAGCATGCTTGCATGCCTCTCCTCCCCCAGCTCTTTGCATCGCTGCAGTACTCAAATGCTGCTGGCCCCTATGGTGCTGGGGGAGTGGGTTAAAGTAGAGAGTGCACCAGTCCAACCCCCTCAACCATGCATTCCCGGCAATCATGAGACAGAAACTCCCAGGGGTTTGCAGCAGTACATGGCTTTGGCTAGCTGGCAAGACATCAGCCTTGCAGTTTGGCTTCCCTGCTTGCTTCTCTGATGCTGGCACGAGCTGCGGAGGGAGGGGAGCCCGGCTGCTCTCCTGCACAAAGGCACGGTCCCAGGACGCAGGGTTACAGCACAGGAGACCGGAACAGACTTCACCCACATTCAGCAAACCACGCTGTAGGTGACAGAACTGCAATCCGATCTTGTAGGGAGCTCACTAGGGTTTGTGCCCATGGCAAATTTCATAGACTAAGGCCAGGAGGGGTTTCTGTGATCGTCTGGTCTGACTCCGGCCAAAGGATTTCAGTCACTGATTCCTACAGTGAGCCACAGGCTGGGACCATCTTTCCCCAGACACTGAACAGATAACATTCTGGCTATTCCTCGCAGGTACTTCTACGGCTCCATCACCATAGCACCCAAGCACTGCATGGTTGTTAGCGTAGGTATCCTCACACCAGCAAGGTGTGCTCTTATCCCCGTTGTACAGGTAGCAAACTAAGGCACAGAGACGCTAAATGGTTTACCCAAGCTCACGTGGGGCATATGGAAGAGCAGGGAATTGAAGCCAAGTCCCCCACGGCCCAGCATAGCACCTTAGTCACTGGACCATCCTTCCAAAGCAAAGGCGAGATGCTTTAACTGATCCCTGCTTCATTAACACCAACCTATCCTCAGAGCCATTCTCCCTCCACAGAGAGCAGCCAGGCATTTCTCCTTTTATTCTAAAGGAACAGGCCCCCTCTCCCCCCTGAAAAGTATCCATGAGGGAGTGCAAGGGGCATGTCTCCTCTGCAACAGTCTGCACTGAGCTGGATACAAAATGGCTGCCCCTTGCTGCAGACAGAGCCCTTGGAGATTCGGGGCCTGGTTCTCAATTACACTAAGGCCTTCTCACAAGACTCTGGCAGTATAAAGGTCTCTTATACCCAAGTCACACTAATGTAAAAGGCCATTTAAAGGCCTTAAGGTGCGCAGAAAACAGACACACACCACATTCTCAAACCTCCATCTGGCCCATCCTGCCCTTAGCAGATAGTGGATTCTCCTGTAGGAACAAGACAAAGAAGCCAGTCTGCTGAAGGGATTTTTCCCTCCAGGTACCAGATCAAAAGGTTGACAGAGCAAAGTCTGTTTCTCTTCTTAGATTCTAAGGCCAGAAAGGATCACTGTGGTCATCTAGTCTGATCTCCCAGATAACACAGGGCAGAAAACTTCCCTGGATTAATTCCAGTTTGGATATTTTTTGAAAAGATGTGCTCTAGTTCAGTGGCTCTCAACCCTTCCAGACTATTAGACCCCTTTCAGGAGTCTGATTTTCAGTGAGGTGAAACGTGGGGTACACAGGACAAAACTACGAGCATACAAAAATCAGACCTAAAAATACAAAAAAAAACCTGTCACAGAACACGAGCACTGAAGAATTGATTTCTTGTGTTTACCATATAAAATAAACCAATTGGAATATAAGTATTGTACTTACATTTCAAAGTATTGTACATAGAGGGGTATAAATAAGTCACTGTCTGTGCGAAATTGTCATTTGTACTGACTTCACTAGTGCTTTTCATGTAGCCTGTTGTAAAAATAGGTGAATATCTAAATGAGCTGATGTTCCCCCTGGAAGACCTCTGTGTACCCCCCGAGGTATGTGTGCCCCTGGTTGAGAATCACTGCTCTAGTTCAATCTTAATTTAAAGACTGCCAGCAATGGAGAAGTCACTGCAGCCCTCGGTGAATTGTTTCAATGGTTAATAATACTCCCTGCTAAAGATTTGCACCTTACAGCCAGTTATTCAGTTTAAAAAAAAAAAAAAGGTTTTCTACCTTATTTAGCTATCAAAACTAACTTTACTTGGCCTATGTCCCCTGGTACTAGTACTTTCAAGTCAGGTGTTATGTTCCTCAACTTTCTAGAAAGCCTGCTTTGTACTGAAAGCTAACTTTAATGGAAGCAATGACATCTGGTCCGTTAGGAAATAAACACATTTATATCAATCCTTGCAGATCCTTGCCTAGTAAAGCATCCATATAGGATGTCCTGGGAAAAGGATGTGGATAGACCAATTACCAAAGAGGAGTGAGATTTGATTTGGAAAAAAGGACTGGCAACCCCACTCTAAAACACAATACAACCATTTCTTTAAGATACAGTTTCAAATGGTACCTTGCAACAGTCAAATTAAAAAAAGAGAGACTGAATGGGGAGCCGGTATGTCTTTGTGGTGGACATGTCCAGGCAGAGAGCATTGAGATGCAATCCGTAACCAAACAGCACAAATGGCTGGATTTTATTACCAAAAGGATTGTTTGGTAATCCTCTTGGGGCTTGCTAGTAAAGATGGCTGTACCAAGACAAATGAAGAAGTACTCGCTTATTGGCTAGCAGCTGCTCAGCTATTGGTAGCCTCTGATTTGAAAAAGAGAGAGAGCCCAACCATAAAGGAATGGAGGAATGGTTCCACAAAAAGAAAAAAATTATGGGAGGTTATGGAAAAATTAACACACCATTTACGTACCACGCAAAATGGACTGAACAGGTAGATACTTAGATATTTGGTTCCCTTTTATTCAGCACTCGGACAAAGTACATTCACTTGCCAAAGAACCAGTACACCTGTCCTATTTTTTTTGGGGGGGGGGGGAGAAGGTTAACTTTTGATAGCCCCGTCTGGTCTGTTAAATGCAAATACAAAGATTTCACTCAACTTAATAAAATCACTAGCAACAACCTGGGTGTTGTAATGATAATCACTCTAATACGGTAACACCCTGTTAAGCAGAAAGATCTGTCGCCCATATTTGTGTATCAAATGTCTCTTTAAAACAAAAACTAACCATCCTAATGATTTTGTTTCTGATATTTACATGGCAGGGAGTGGTAAATGTGTTACAACTTCCTAAATAAATAAACGGTTTAAAAAATTGCACCTTATTTCCCATCTGAATCCGTCTAACAAGCTTCCAGCCATTGGATCTTTTGTCAAGACAAAGATACCTTTGTCTGCTAGACTGGAGAGCCTATTATAAAATATTTCTTTCCCCTGTAGGTACTTTACACTGATCAAGCCACCCTTTAACCTTCTCTTTGTTAAGTTAAAGAGACTCCAGGAACTCAGTCACTAGAAATCAGGTTTTCCAATCCTTTAATCATTCTGGTGGCTTTTTCTTGACCCCTCTCCAATTTATCAACATCTTCCTTGAGTTGTTGACACCAGGGCAGGACACAGTCTTCCAGCAGCAATCACACGAGAGCCAAATGTAAAGGGAATAGCCTAAGTCCTACTCTAGATTCCGCTGTTTATTCATCCGAACGATCTCATTAGCCTTTTTGGCCACAGCATGGCACCAGGAGCTCATGATCAGCTGATTATCCACCGCAACCCAAATCTTTTTCATTAGCAGGGCCCGAATAGGCAACCCTCTCTGAGCACATCTGTCTGCACACGTTCCCGTCACCAAAAGAGTTCGAGGAAGTTCAGAGCTTAGTCTGACATCAATAGCCAATGTGAATGCCTAGAAAGAGATGATCCAGTTAACCCTTACAGCACTGCAGCTTTCCAACATGCATGCCAATAGAAAAGAGCTTCCCCCGTTCCTGACCCCAGGGCTGCTGGTCTCTTACAAGCCTCATAAAGCCCTGGCTCAGGGAGGGTTTCCAGCAGCAGGTTGCAGAACTCTAGAGTTCTCTTCTGACCTGCTTCCCCCTTAGCCATTCACCCTCCCTGGATCTGGCTGCATTCAAACATGAGCTCCTGAGGAACAAGCGAGGATTAAGCCAGTGAACGAGCATTGCCAAGTGAGATCGCACACGCAGGAGCTGAGGGTTCAATTCGTGACCCGGTCTAATTTGCTACATGATTTAGGGAAAGTCATTTAAAACCAGCCCCAGCACCGGACTCACTTGGTTATAATAATCAGCACCTCTCTCTTCCTAGACGCGTGAAGACCCAGAGCCAGCTAAGGCAAAACACAACTGAACATTAAACCCAGAGATCTGCCTGCGGCAAGCAACGAGGAAGATTGTGTGTCATCCAAGAGCAGAAACCAGAGCATATTTCTTGTAGCTTCTGAATAAGGGTCCTACCACGAAAGCCAACCTCGCAGACTGAGCCTCTGGGGGGGAATATAATTTACTGGACTAAAAGATTAGGGCCGACATTTTCAAAGCCATCTAGTGATTTTAGATGCTCAAGTTAAGACTCTCACCCCTCCCCAAGGGGGACAACTTTTAGAAAGGGCTGAGCATCAGCCCTCTGAAAATCAGCCATCCGCAAGGGGTCTCAGCTGGGCTCCAAAAATCAAGTCTTTGGGAAACAATCCTCAGGTTCCCAGGACGCCATGTTAAAGTTAAGCAATGCACAGAAGTTTAACAGGCAGCCGTTGCCTGCGGATTTCAGCTAGAGAAATGAAACCATTTGTATCGAACCAGCTTCATTTTTATCCTGCGGGAGGGATCGGAGCAATGAGTCTTAAAAGTTAATTGAATTTCCATCACCCTCCCGCCATCGATCCATATGGATGCCCTGACCCGCCGCAGTTTCTCACAGAGGCGGGATTGTGGCTGTCCCTGGCAACAGAAGTGATTGGCAGAATGAGGCTCATTGGCGTGACGCCCTATGGTCAGGCACCCGCACATTCACGTGGGTTAAGTTATTACCCCGGCTCCCTGGAACTGCCCTCGTCAGCGGGCTCTGAGCGCTATTTAAGGAAAAGCTGCCCCGTGCTTCAGAGCCAGATTCCCAACGCCTCTCATACAATGCCAGTGCTGGGACCCACGAGTGGCCATGGCGGCTCTAGGGCCTGGCCCAAACCCCCATGAATTCAGCGGGAAGACGCCCATTGACTTCTCTGGTTGGAACAGTGACGCTGCCGTCTAGTGGCTGCTCCTCGGAACTACACAACCCAGTACTCAGCTCAGAGAGAGCTCCTTCTTGTCAAGAGAGAGCAGCTTCTGCTTTTGGCCCTGAAAAGACCTGGGATCAATCATTAGTCCATGTACACCTGCTCACGCCAGACCTGGGTCTGCACCAAGATGCAGACCCCTCTTGCACAGTAGGATGCTTGACCTAGCCTTCAAAACATCTAGCTCTTCCTGTATGTTTTGCACTGGGGCTCTAATTACTCCCAGAGGTGAGGAGTTGGGAACGTGGCAGTCGGGCCTGAATTTAGGGGTCCCAACCCAATGGAACATGGGAGCATTTACCCAGAACAAGCCAAAGCACAAGTCTCATCCATTCTCAACAGGAGCCGCCACAAGCTGGGCACTTGCAAAGCTGGCCACAAACCCACTGAAAGGAAGTTTGACTCCGACTAAAGTGGGGGGGCTCAACGCTGTCTGAAAACAGCCCCTGGGTGCCTGCAGGTAGACATCCAGAGCAGAGCCACCCTAAGTTAGGGAAGGTCTATGCTTCCACCACTGTAGTAGCACAGCTATGGAGCCCCAGCGGGGCCACAGTGACACCAGAGTGGAGACACTTTGGAAAAACCTCTTCCGTCATCGACTTGGCTAATCCACCTCTCCAGGAGGGGGCAGCTAGGGTAATGAAAAAATTCTTCCATCGCCCTGGCTGCCTCTACACTGGGGGTTAGGTTGACCTAACTACATCACACAGGGCGTGAATTAAAAAAATAAAACAGAAAAGCACAATGTTGCTAGGTCAATCTAATTTTGAAATACAGACCAGGCCTTATGGACCTTGAAAGCCTTGGTGCTAGAAATCCTGGATTCAATTCTTGATGGGCCCATGGTGTCTGTAAGGATGTGACCAGGCATCCGTGCCCTGAACCTTTGGGACTGCTCAGATCTGGACCCCAGCTTAGAGGCTTCTGACCCCCTCTACAGCAGCAGTAGATGGAATTAGTACAGCCATTCCCAGACGGCTATGGCTAGCACAAAAGAAGAGAGCCTCTCCGATGAGCGAGGTGCTTCTGAGAAGAGCAAATGCTGAGCTGTTTTACTAATGCTGAAAACCCAGTCCCAGGAAGGATCTATGGGGATTTATGATTTAGCAGAATCAAACAGCATTAGATGCCTTTGAAAATCAGATGCGGTGGAAAGGGTTTGGTACCTCAGAGAGCCTGGGAGCGGCCGCCTCCACGTGCTACTGGTGGATTCAGATGCTTCGTGTGACTGGGACCCCCAGGGGAAGGGTCAGGGCTACGGGAATGAAATTCGCCTGCAGAAAGAGAAAGAAAACCCAGCATGAGCTGTGCAGGAAGGAGAGTGCGTTTAGGGTCACGAGCAAGCAGAAGTGGGTCCCGGCTGTGGCAGTATGGTCCCAGTGTCGGACAGACGCTGAACTTGCCAAAAAGTTTGGGGTGCTCAGAGGTGGGGATCCAGAGTCTGTTCATCTAGCCCAGAACACCCCATGCTCGAGCAAAACCTAACAGGAGAGGAGTCCTGGGGGCAAATTCAGCAAGGCTTCCCCTAGACGGTGCATTGGGAGAGTGAGGATCTCTGGCTCAGCTAGCGTAGCACCCCACGGAAGAAGCAGGGCATACAGGCCACGCAGCTTTCAGACCATGAGGGACCCAATAGGGGCCAGCGTTATCTGATTGAAGACCTTGTGCCCCTGCACCAGCTCTGGAGCCCCCCTGTCGCTCCCCGGCAGAATGCCAGGGGCTTTCCTGCCATGGCTGCCCCAGCACCTCTTTAATGGGGCTCCGCAGTGTCAAGGGATCCCAAGTGGAGCCTCAGGAGCCTGTAATCTCTTTTCTGTGTATTCCCCACCAGGGTGACCATCCCTATGGCCCACCCCCTACACCTGCATGGATCCATACAGGGCTGTCTGCAAGCTGGGGAGGAGGCAGCTAATTCCCCCTTCTGCATTGTCTGCGGCAAGTCCAAACAGATGGTGCCAAGCCATGTGACTCAACATAACTCCATTTGAACCACTGTTAAGAGCATCTCCGTTAGCAGTTAGCAGTATAGGGCCCATGACACCAGCTAGACATTTCTGGTTCCACACAGAGGGCAGTGGTGTGGACGTACGTACTCATACACACACCTTCCACTCTGTGTTGAGCGTGGAGCCCACTTGTGACTGAACTATGACACGCCTACAAGGCTGCGTGGACAGAGATTCCGGTTCCCAGGGTACACTTCAAGAAAAGCAGCGGAGTCTGAGGCTATGTCTATACTGACAGCAGCAAATTCACCGCCGTCAGATCGATGTCTCTGGATCGACTGAGTGGTCTGTGTAGACCCACTCAGAAATCGACGGAGGAAAACCACCTCCATAAGTGGCATAGTGCTGCGTCGATGGGAATGCTGTTCCCGTCAGCGCACCGCAGTGTGGACGGCGTGCAGAACAGATGCAGTGATGTCAACGGGAGATAACGCAAGTTTTTTATGTCACTTGCGTATCTCCCGTCGACTGCCACCGAATCCGGAAGGTAAGCGTAGACCAGCCCTGAGCTTGGAAAGAGATAGAAGGAAACAGACCAATGGAAGGCTGAATCCTATGATAATATTCCACCTTGAATTTCACACCCTAGCCATTCAAGAGGAAATACTGTAGATCCTCCGGAGAACCAGACAATTTAGCAATAAGTGAACCCAACTGCAATGAATGAGGAGGAAACAACAAAAGAAAAAATGCCTGAAAAATTAACGTCTGAAAGATTTCTCATTCAAAGGAAAATTCCAGTGTTTGAAACAGATAACTACAGTGTTCTCAAATCACTTTACAAAGCCAAACAAGTCCCATTCCTATTTTACATATAAAGAAACTGAGGGTCGGAGTTCAGGACTCTTCCCGGAAGAACTATTGTCATGTAATCGCCAGGGTTTAAATGATGCCAAGCGTCTTCAGCGGTGAGGCCCCCTTCCCCAGTGAGCATGCAAGAAGTTGATCAGCTGAGATGGAACGAACTCCTCATTCTTTGGGATTTCAACTGTAATCCATGTTAACAGAGGAGGAGCAATTGTCCCCTTCCAGCAGCTGGACCAGAGAAAGAGGTGTGTTTTTCAACACATACTAAAACAATTTGGAGGGGTTAGATTATTTTAAGGAACTTGATTTTGTTAGCTTTCTAGGCAGAACCTGGGGACGGAACAGACCCAGATGGAAGATGGAGAAGATGTAGGCCTGGTCTAGGCTTCTTAGGAAATGTCTACCTTACAAGCGCAATAGTGACTCAGCTGCAGAATTATGGGTACCCCCACTGTAGCGTAGACACTTGCAACAATGGTGACAGGGCTGTTTTCCATCACTGTAACAAATCCACCCCCCCTCAATGGCCTGGAGCAACATAGCTTGGCTGACAGGTTTTAGGTACGGTCCTGCCATTACCAAATTTGTATCAGCATAGCTGTGTGAGTTGGGGGGGGAAAAGGAGGGAGGAAACCACTCCGCTCGTGACACCGCTATGCCAACAAAACTCCCATTGTAGACACAGCTGTGACAGTAGAACAGGGCTTCTGTTAGCGTAGCCAGCGTCTGTTCCTACACTGGCAGGAAAACTCCCGTCAGCGTACACTGTGTCTACACTGGGGGCTATGCCGACATAGGCTCTGTAGTGTAGACAGTCGTAGACTGACAGGAACATGGATATCAGGTCTGGTCAGGTCCATATAGTCCCGTATCCTATCTGACAGTGGCCAGCAGTTGATGCATCAGTGTGAAGTGTGAGCGGGCCCCTTAGGTCAGATTTTCCACAAGTAGCACCTTTTGTTTTCCATGGTCATCTCCCCAAAGGGATCGAGCATGTGTGTAAGTCTGGCCTGTCTGGAATGACCTACCCATGGGAGCTGTCTCTTCCCCCCCCCCCCCGTCAATTAGCAATTGGCTTATCCCCCAAAGGTGGGCATCCGTTACAAATCGGTGCCCTCTCTCCTTTAACTAGCCACCGCCTGTTTGCAAACCAAGGCTAGAGACGCTCCCAGCAGAGGCCCTCGAAACCTAGGCAAGGGGAGCATAAGCAGCAGGCTAATTTGATTCTCTGATCTCTGCTGTCTGGGAGAGAAAACGGGAAATTACCTGCAAAGAGAATGACATTTCGCTTCGCCCACATAGCAGGGACATTACTCAAGTCAAACCCAAGGAGCTATTGTGGTGCTGTGTAACCGTGCCCCCCGGGGGCCAGGGGCGGAGAGAACTCAAAGCCCACCCAACGAAAAGGGCTGAGCTTTGGGAGAAAAAACAAAGCTGTCGTTACTCTAAGACTTAGCCACCTCCACACCACCTACAGCGGCCAGACCCCGAATGCCCTGCTTAGGGCTCTGCAGACAGAAATAGTCAGTCACTGAACTTTTGGCACCAACCTTTCACTGCCCGGCTCTCACTCGGGCTGTGCGTCTACGCTGCCGGAGGGTGCGACTGATTGTTTTAGAGCTAATGGTGTTGGGCAGCGATGAGGATGGAAGAGACGGAGAAAGCGAAAAGCACGGCCTACTTTGGCCTGGGCTCTCAGAAAAGTCCACCGCACTCTCCTCTCCACGAGCCTGGCGTTGACTCAGAAGGTGGCAGTTTTAATATTTAGGCAGCGCTGGCTGGAGATTTCAAGTCATTTCACAAAGGTGGTCAGGGCAATTACCCCCATTTTCTACATGGGGAAACTGAGGCACAGGGGGAGGGTGACCATGTGCAGGTCCTGTCCCAACAGGCTAGTCACAGCAATGGGAACAAAACCCAAGTCTCCCACTTCCCAAGCCAGTACTCTTCCCACTAGGTCATGCAGCCTTTCACTTGGGTTCCTTCCTCTGCCACCCGGCTGTGTTCCTCGTGTTTTGTGCACCGTGCTATTCTCTGATCCTTTTAGGGACCACACGGGTTGGACAGATGCTCTGGGCCTCCATCTCCTCTCACTGCACCAGCACAACTCCACTGACCAAGGCTAGCAAGGACTGATCAGCTCTCGAGAATCAGGGCCCCTGCAAGAGCCCGCGTTCAGTCGTGTTATGACCAGGTGACAGCATTCAAGGCTTCCCTGGAGAACAGAGTTTTTGGGCACAGCTCTGTAAGATCTGCCATCCCCAGTCATTGCTAGGGGTTGGCTTTGCACCGTCCAGTGCTGGAGGCCCAAGTCTATGCCACACAAGCTAAAGGAGCACGTCCTGTAAGTGGTGGCAGTGGTAGGCTAGTCTCCTCCTCCAGCTAACAGCGGGGAATGCATAACACACTAAAGAGGAACAGGGACACGCGCAGGAATTTAAATTTCAGCCCTTTTGGAGGGGTACATTCTGTGCCCTCTACCCCCCCCTGCTGCCCGGAGCTTGCTTCTCCCCCTCCTCCCACCTGGCGCTTGCTCTTCTTCTGGCTCCCTGGGGCCAGGTGAAGTTCTTTGCACCCAGGGAACTGTGACCCTGCATGCCCACTAAGACGCTGGACTGGGTCCCTGGACATCTAAATTTAATCCCCAGCTCTGCCGTTGGCCCAATGTGGGACTTTTGGCACATCACTTAAACCGTATTCCTTTCTCCCATCCTACCTCTTGTCTCGTTTAGACTCTCTTCAGGGCATGGATTGTCTCACTGTGTCTTTGCCCAGCTCCTAACACAATGGGGCAGTACCTAGACAGTTGATGTGCTGTACCACAAAACTATATGGCATCAAAACCAATAACCTAGAGGATTCAAGTTCTAATTCGTTTTCAACGCCTTCCCTCATTTCTTCTGGGCAAAGAGTTAATTAAGTCTGCAGTCATTTTACCAGAAATGCTACTTTTTATCAGCTAGCAAAAACATTTGGTCTCTTAATAAGATCGAGTCCAGGAGTTCACAAGAGTAATAAAATCATTGCTGTTTCCATTGGTGACAAGCCTGTCAGCTATTATCTCGCGCCGTATGAACATTCAGAAAGGGGAACTGAGAAGCTTTTTACTAGAGAAGCCAGTTTGCGCTGCAAAGGGTAAATTGCAATCCAGACCTGAAATTTTCCACTTCTGCATAAGTCACGTTGTTAGGATCTGGGGATTTGTTTCTGACTAGAGCTCACAGAACTGATTTTCCATCCCACAAAAAATTTCAAGATTGGGATTTTTTTTCAGCCTGGGACAAATTTTTTTGTGACACCAAATTCCAAATCAAAATTTCATTTCAGTTCAGTGGAAATGTTTTGCTTCAATTTTGGCCCTTTTATTTTATATTTCTGTTTTAAAATCAAATGACGTACATCTCAAAAAGTCATTTAAAAAAACCAAACACCTTTTTGTTCTAAAGAGTCAGACAAAACATGGTTAACGTGTCAAAACATCCTGGTTTACTTTTTTCAAAACAAAATTGTCAAAAAATCAAAATGATTGATTTTGTTCTCAGTGGTGGTCGATGACAGAACTAGGAGCAATGGTCTCAAGTTGCAGTGGGGGAGGTCTAGGTTGGATATGAGGACAAACATTTTCCCGGGGGAGAGGGGTGAAGCACTGGAATGGGTTACCTACGGAGGTGGTGGAGTCTCCATCCTTTGAGGTTTTTAAGGTGTGGCTTGACAAAACCCTGACCAGGATGATTTAGTGGGGGTTGGCCCTGCTTTGAGCAGGGGTTGGACTAGATACCTCCTGAGGTCCCTTCCAACCCTCATCTTCTAGGAGTCTGAAGTCCACAAAAGAGCAACAAAAAATGATGAAAGAAAACATGACCTATGAGGGAAGATTGAAAAAACTGGGTTTGTTTAGTCTGGAGAAGAGAAGACCGGGGGGGAGGGGGAGGAAATGGGAACAGACGGACGGACGGACAGACAGACAGGATAACAGTTTTCAAATACATAAAAAGTTATTACAAGGAGGTTGCAGAAAAATTGTTCTCAAACTCTGAGGATGGGACGAGAAGCAATGGGCTTAAATTGCAAAGAGGGTGGTTTAGGTTGGACATTAGGAAAAACATCCTAACGGTCAAGGTGGTTAGGCACTGGAATAAATTGCCTAAGGAGGCTATGGAGTCTCCATCATTGGAGATTTTTAAGAGCAGGTTAGATAAACACCTGTCAGG
This sequence comes from Mesoclemmys tuberculata, assembly GCA_007922155.1. NCBI lineage: Eukaryota > Metazoa > Chordata > Testudines > Chelidae > Mesoclemmys > Mesoclemmys tuberculata. Next base: position 4,470,959 of record ML675633.1, on the reverse strand, counting down.
GATGGTCTAACTAATTCTTAGGTGCATGGGACTGGACTACACGACCTTAGGAGGTCCCTTCCAGTCCTACAATTCTGTCTAGTTCCTAGTAGACAGAGACTCAACAAACTTGTTTCACATAGGACATCACATGGTAACAATTGTAGGGTACTGTCAGACTGGGCTAGGTTAGCACTGGTTACCTAGAGGGAGAGGGTTACTCTTCTAATTCATCCTCTGAGCTACTGAGTCCACAGCAAAATACCAGGATGTCCATGGTTCGTTCTTCCTCTGCCTGAGCTAGAAATTGCTTTAGTACATTGGGATACAAGCAAGCCCAAAGTGCAGCCCAAAGAAGCATTAGACAGAGGGATCAGTTCATTGCTGCATGTCGGTGGCACTGCATTACGGACAGACCTGGCCAAGAGTGTCAGGTCAGCAGTAACAGGAGCTTTGGACTAATTCCTCTCCGTTTATTAGGGAAGAAGGTGTTCTATCCATGCTACATTGCTCTAGGCATATGGGTCAGGGACCGTTTACGTCAGATCTTGGCAGATGGATCAGAACTAGAGCTGGTGGGAAATGTTTGGGTCAGAAAACACCATTTTTACAATAATCACGCAGAAAATCTTCAACTACAAGTCTCTTCCCTCTAGCCCCCGGCTTGTGCATGGGGGATAGACTGACTCTTCCTGCACCAGAGATGTATTAGAGTAGCACCATGAAGCCCCTCCAGTTCAGGGCCTCATTGTGCTAGGTGCTGTACAAATGGGCTAAGGTAAATCCTCACAAAAGCAGGAAGTATCTGTTCATATTGAGAAGGGGATTCAGCGATGCTGAGAGGAATGATATTCTAGAAAGACAGCATTATGCACATTGTAAGACCCTGACATCGGAAATACACCACACCAATGGAAACTTTTCCCCAGCCTCACACGGGGGAGAATTGATCCAAATCACTACACAGCATCAAATAATACCATACTTTTCTCTGGTACTTTCAACCCAATCAGATCACAAACAAGCACAGAACAGTTATCGCCCATTTTCCTGATGGGGAACTGGAGCTGAAAGAGAAGAAGTGATTTGCATAATATCATCCAGTAGATCAGCAGCGTAGTTGGGATAGGAATTCACCTCCCCCAATTCATAGTCCTGCCTCCTAACCGCAAAACCGTTCTCCTCCTTTAGAGGGCTGGAAATGCACACACTTTAACTATGTTTGTTTGAAATAGACTCATCCTCTCCCCCATCTTCCAGCGAGGTGCTCTGTGTAGAGAAAGCCTTTGGGCTGCCCAAAACAAAACAACCCTGCCGGATTTCTCCGCGTTTGATCCACAGCCAGGGGATCCTCGCTGGAAACCAAGTTTTTGCTGAGTAATATTTTAGTTTGAGCTGAAAAACAAATTCTTCCTGTTCTACTAAAACTAGTAAACAAAAGGATATTAAATAGGTCGTTTGAGAAATGCACCATGCCAGAAAAAAACAAGATGACTCCCCAGTGTGGATATACTCTCTGTGCTATTGCTACTGCCCCGGTTTCATGTACCCCATGCTGGGTAATAAACAAAAGCGGACTGCATGCTTGTAAAACTAAACTTGCATTGTTAGAAAAGCTATTTACGGAGATGTTCCAAATGGTGGGCATGTTCCAGCCATGTGTACACAGACTGGCTTCCTGGCATCTCCCCCAAAACTCCTCTCTCCTGCAACCTGGGCTCCCCCCGCAAGTTCCCCCTCCACCTGAATGTATTTCATGGACTCTGTGTCAGGACAAGCTTCTTAAAGACATTGGATCCAGGAAGAATTATGAGATACTGCTGAGGGATCATGAGATATTTTTGAGGGACGAAGGAGGAGAGTGAGCATTTGATTTCTCGTCCCACAATTCCCCCAGAAAGCTTAGTAAAGTCACCCATAATGCACTGCTGTTTGGAGCAGTGCTAAGAACTCATATACATACCCAGAAATACAGTTGGTCAAGCAAAATGCTGATAATTCGCCCCCCCCCCCCACACACACAATTTTTTAAGACTTCAGAATAATTTTCATCCGGCAGATTCCAAAAAGGAACCTTTTACATTTTTAATGAAAAAAAGGCTTTTTTTTAAAAAAAAAATCCTCATTTTTGTGTGCTTTGCCCATTCTTTCTTTCCCCATTTTGCTGTGGAAAAGGGAGGTGGGAAAAACTGTCCCTGCCTCCAAAGAACTTACAATCCAAGTACAAGACAAGTGCAGACAGGTTAGCGCAAGGACACAGCGAGACAATCCTAGCCTTGGTCTTGCTCCATCTTGAACCACAGCGGTTCCATGGGAGCAACGTTTAGGACCAGGTTCCACTTGGGGGGGGGACACAAATGGGTCCACCCTCCAGCAAAGGAAGCCCAAATTTCTACTTATTCCATAGGCCACCCATCCCCTTACGCTGCCACACATTCTGGTTCCAGCTGATGGCTTCACTCCCCTGAGATCCACCCCAGTGATTGATGAAGTAAGTATAGATCCCAGCTCCTCCTCAGTCAACCCACAGCAAATGGAGGGGATGCATAGGGGAGTTTGGGATGTAGCATCTCCATGGAACAGGAGTGGAGAGTACAATCAACGCTAGGACTCTTCCACCCAGCAACAGGACTCCAGTCTTCACCCCAAGATAGGAGAGGAGGTTTCAGTTGATGCCTGGGTCTCCTTACCATCCCATCCACGGCTGCTAGCAGGGAGGGACCGCCTGGCTCTACAGTGGGATGGGAACTCAGTTCATTTAATGTCAACGATTTCCCACACTGATCTTCTACGGAACCAGCTCCCCACAGGCAGCGAGCCCCGTCGCAGAGCTAATTTAGCAAGGGCAGCAGCAAGGGGGTTTTCCTGGGAACGTCTCAGGGCCCCCAGAAGCGGTGTCAGCTGTACCCAATCACAAGCTCTGGGGCATCCCAGAAACAGCTGCTCCCTCACCAGTTCACCGGCTGTCCCCATTTCCAGCATGGCTATCGCTAAGGAAAGGTGGTGGTGGTAGCAGCAATTTTCACCTTCCCCTGTTCAGACAGCCACTTTCTGTAATCGCAGAGGTAGGGATGATTCACCAGGGGCTGCAGCCATAGATGCCACCCCATTCACCTCCCGCCACGTCCTAGCACCGCAGGGGATGCTGCCTGGTGTCCACTGCCCTGAATCTCAGAGAGGCTCCCCCGGTCTCCTCTCGCTGGAGGTAGATCAACAATTCTCACCCCACAGGCTGGTAGGGGCAGGGAAAAGGTTTCACACCAACATCCCAATTGCCCTGTGTCACGCCCTCATTGACACTGCAGCAAACGCAGCTGGGGGATGCGCCATGCCCACTTGGTGCTGGGGTAGCCGATCACACGTGCTGCAGGGAGTGACAGAGATCAAGGCCCTGACCTGGGAAGCTGACAGCCAAGATGGGTTGGAACCAGCTCCGCTAAGAGGAGGCTGCCCAGCCCCTGGCTTTAGTCTCCCTGCCAGCCAGCGGGGAAAACACTTTCCACTGCACGGCCCTGCATCAGGGGCTGTTGGCAGCAGCCCAGGCTCCCCAGCCTTTCCCTGCTTGCTTGATGCATGTGCCACTGGCACAGAGGAGCTTGGGGAATCTGGACGCTCTCCCAGGCTGCCTGGGAAACTTGAGGGTATAGGCTGCTTCATGACTTCCTCCAGTCTGTAGCACTTTGCTCACATTGCCTTTCTCTCTATCTCTTCGGCCTGGGCTACACTAGAGAGTTTTCTCGACAAAAGTGACTTGGGATAACACAGCTCCAAAGGGGGACTTGCTGACTGCAAACTGATAGCGCCTGACCGGTAGCAGTCTGGGGTTGCCCGCTTCCCGATTTTCACTGTGAGGGCAGCTCTCATTCTGGTGTCCTTGCACCGTCAGGGCAGAGGCCAGCTCCGCGCAGAGCTCCCCGAAGGTGGCTCTGCGCAGTTGGCAGTTCTACAGCCACCACGCGTCAGCCCAGAGCTGCAGAATGAAGCGAGCCCACCACCCAGTGCTTGTCTCGCGCGCCCAGAAGCAGCCGTTCACCGGGCACAGATGCTCCGTGAGTGACAGCCGTAAGGCAGGGCTGATTGTCTGCGTGTCACTCAGCAGGTCAAGCTCCTGGGACTCCTGTTCCGACTCGGAGCTCATGATGCAGCCGTGATGCGTTCAGGACGCCGAAAACGACAGCGGAAAGCAGTGCGGGGTCCGTCTTTTCAGCCAGAGACGGCAGGGAGCCCTTGAAAAGCGGAGCGAGTTGCCACCAGCAATGCAATGAATGACAGCACGGAAACACAATGCATCATGGGACGTTGAACTGGCACCAAGACTGCTCCACGCGCCTCTCCCCCATCCCAGAATGCCTAGTGGTGGCAGGAGCAGCCGAGTTGCACGGTGGGATGGCTACCCATGATGCATGGCTCTCACTGTCGCTACTTCAGCGCCAAGCGTGGAGGCGTTTTTTGTGACAAAATGAGCATGGTGCAGATGGGCGCATGTCACGTGAAGGCGGCAGATCCTCCGCCTCCATGTTAAAACCAGGGCAGAGGAGCCTGAAAATAACCCACTCTGTGACATCTGCCTGAGTCTGCAGAGAGCCCAAAACAAGAGCGCTGAGAGGGGCGAACGGCCCCTGGCAGCTCATTGGGGTGATGACCTCCAGGCTCAGACAGGCCCCCCCACACCACCACGTGGAAAAGGCTGCATGAAAAAGGATGACAGTACAGGAAGCTCAGCCCACCCATGCAGCTAGCCCCAAGAGCTGGAATAAACTGGGGGGCCAGCGACGCCCCACCAGTTTAGGAGGATAAGCAGATCCTTACTGCTCTCAAGGGTAAGGGCACCTCTAGCATTGCGCCCTGGGAGATGGACCCCCCACTCCAAGTCTGAGCACTTCTTCCCACCCACTAGACATTCAAGCTGTGGCGAGGGGAAGGGGACAGATGGGATCTTGTAGTCCTGGCCCAGCCCCCGTATCAGGGGAGAGATTTCTACAGCCCTGGCCCAGCACTCAGCTTCCAGCGGCCACAATCTGCAAACAGCCCCTGTCCTCCCAGCCCCAGCACCTACCCAAACAGGCGCAGACCTCAGGGAAAGCTTCAACGCCAGCTGTAACCAGTGCCCATGGAACCCAGAACAAGGCCATCTCCCGCCAGGGGCAGTACCTGATCTTCTCACAGGGAGCTCACCACAGCCATTCAGTTGCTCAGGGTAAAGGAAATACTATCCAACCTTCCCTCCTGATGGCATATCATCTGCAGCTGAGCATCTGATTGGGGCAGGGAGAGGATTTTAACCCTTTCCCTGTCAAACAGCACACAAGGAGAGTGCCTGCTGCATCAGGGCTTTTGTGCGTGTTTCCAGGGGAAGGGTGTAGATATAATCCCCCGCATCTGCTCTCAGGGCACATCTATGCTGCTGCATCTGCCCTGCTTTCGTCATGCCTGCTGGCTCACTCAGAGCAGGCACGGCCCTGCCCACTGGAGCTGCAATCAAACGTCGGGTTGCAGAGTAGACGTACCCTCCGTGGTGATATCAGCTCTTCTCCTGGATCCCTGTCACTGTGTGATCCGGCGGCCTGCATAACTTCTCACCAGGACACGTCCTGGCAGCTGTCCCCCGGTCTACAGGTCCCAGAATGGATCTGAGACTCAGCTTAGCCTCCCGCCTGCTACAGCTAACCTCAAAGGATGCTTTGTGCCCTCATCCCAATCCAACTGAGCTGCCCCAGCAAGCCCCAGATGACAGGGGGGCTGCCTCTGGTTTCATGCTCTGTGATTATAATTTCTTTGACAGAGCTGTGCTTTCAAAACAGCCACATCTCCGAGCATTAGGCTTGTTACAGGAGATCAGGGGCGAGGGAAGCTCTGTCTGGGAGTTTGGCACCAAGGCAGCGAAGGTGGGCTAGAAAAGGTCAGACAAGAGTAATGATCTCTAGTCCCCTCCATCCTTCCCCTGGCCTCTCCCACCAGCCCCTGCTGGACGAGAGAGCACTGCAAGTGTTACTTGCTGATCCACCAGTTGGCTGCTAATAATTGACTCTGATTAATTTTGCATTACTTTCTGTCAGCAAATTCTCCACTGCCAGATCTTGACTTATTACTATTACAAAGGATTTGCTAGTCACACCTTATAATTGGCCAGCTACTGTGTCTTTACCCTGATTGCATGGCATAAACTTTATTTCTTTGTTTTAAAAAGGCGGGGGAGGTCTCAGCACACTTTGCAAAGAAAGGTCTGCATGAGTGAGGGTTTCCAAAGTACCTCAGTCACCTGGGGGCTTCTGAAAATTTGCCCAGGATCCAGAGCAAAAAGGAGCATTGCAGCATATGTAGACATTTTCCAAGTTCACTTTAATCTAGCTAGCTCAGGTACCGATAGAAATGAAACTGTAGCAATGTAGACTTCAGCACAGGGTAGCTAACAGGGTAGCTGGCTAGGGCAGGTTTGTACAGCATGAGCTGAAAGCTGGGCTGTCCCAATTTCCCTGCCTCTGCCAGGGCCCTGCTTTCAGATGCTCCTCTCTGGGGTCCAAGACCCACAGGGGCCATGGAAAGCAGAGTATAAATTAGTGGTGGAATGCAAAGGCCCTAGAATATGGGGAACACAAAATTGGCTTTAAAGCCCCTCTCATTCTGTCCCTACTCCAAGGCAGGGGTGGGATAGCTGAGAATCAGACACCTGGTGACTATTTGAGGACCAGGAAAGGGGTGGGTGGGCACAAGCCCACCCACCGCTCGAGGCCCCTCCCTCACTTAAGGGGGGAGCCAAGGGACCTGGGGCTCAACTGATTCCAGGGGACAACAAATGAAAAAACAGGAAAGGGTGTGGGGTTTAAACAAAGGGATCCAAGTGGGGACACCGAACAGAGGGCCCCGGACAGCACCCACTGCTCCCGGAAGGTGTCTAGGGAGCCAGCGGACTCTGCCCAGAGGAACTCCGCCCGGATGCGTGAACAAATGGAGGAACGAAAATAGGCCCCACAGTCGCAGAGCTCCCCCATGGCCAACCTCCTCTCCCTGGTGTTGTAGATGGCCACTGTGGCCAGGGCTAGGAGGAGGTTGACGAGGAGGTCCCGCGACCTCGTGGGGCTTCGGATGGGGTGTGCATGGATAACAGGTGGGGGGAAAAGTGCAGCCAGAACCTCAACAGGAGGTTCTGGAGGAGCCGGAAAAGGGGCTGCAGCCTGGTGCACTCCAAATAGGCGTGCGCCAGGGTCTCCCTCGCACTGCAAAAAGGGCAGGTGTCGGGGCGAGGGGTGAACCGCGCCAGGTACACGCCCATGCTCATGGCTCCATGAAGGAGCCGCCAACTGATGTCCCCGGCGGGCCGTGGGGTTAGGGTGGAATAGAGGCTGGCCCACCGGGGGTCCTCGCCCTCCACAGGTGGCATTAGGTTCCGCCATTTGGTGTCTGGGCGGGACGCGAGGGTGAGGAAATGAAGGGTGTGGAGCATGAGTGTGTACAGGTGGTTCCTGGGCGCGGTTTGAAAAAGAACCGGCAGCAGATTGGGCAGCCGGCTTGGGGCGTGAGGAGGGAGAGGCTAGGGGGGCTTGTGGGGCCGGGGCCCAATAGTGAGCTCCGGAGGGCTGGGGCTAAGGGGAAGGCAGGGGGCACCCTCTTGCAAGACCTGCTCGAGATAAGCCTGAGAGGCGGGGGGCAAGGTTGCCCTCACCTCCTGGAGTATGCGTTGGGGGTCCGACGGGTGGAGAGCCCCATGCGCTGGGCCAGTGCCTGGGGGTCCACACAGTCCCCCCAGGCACAGTCCGGAAGGTCTCTGATCCTGGTGACTCCCGCCAGGACCAACCTCCATTGCACCGAGAGGGTCTCCGCCACCTGCACACGCAACTGGGGGTTGTGCAGCAGGGGCTCCGCGAGAAGATCCTCCCCCTCAGTGACTGTAAGGGGTCTGGAGGCCGAGACCAGCCTCCAGGTCCGGAGGAGGTCCTGGTAGAAGACCGGCAGCTCGGAGAGGTCTCGCAGAAGACCTCTCAGATGGAGAAAAAAGAGCTGCCGGTCGTATCGGAGCCCCCGGAGGCGGCCAGACACCTGGTGTGGGGGCAGGCATAGGATAATAGATAGAGCTTCCTGCATGGGAGATAATAGGAAGCATGGAGTACTCCAAGAATGCAGGAACTCAAAACCACTGGCAATAAGGAGACATGGAGATCAGGAGTGGTGAAAGTCCATGGAACTTTTCATCTCTGGTCCCATTCTAAGCCAGCTTCATAGTGACACCATTTTTTTACTGCCCAATCACGGCTTTGGTGCCTTGCGGAGTCACCAGGTAATCCATGTTCATACCAATGTGGTTATCTGTCCCCCCCTAGTGGCTGGAGGTTAATGTGTCTGCTCCTTGCCTCTGCGTTAGACAGAAAACTAAACGTCCTCGAAAACAAGTGCCTACAAAAGATTCTGGTGATCACATGGAAACCAACCGATGTGGACAAGTGTTCCTATCACAGCAGGCACCTCAGTGGGGTCACAATCCCAGGTGGCAGCTTCAGCAGAGAGTGTAAAGCCTGAATACCACCCCTCACACACACTTCCAAGTCCTGGGGTCTCCCCAGAGCAGGCTTGGTGGTACGTAATTTATATATTGCAAACGTAAATCCTATAGTCAGCCGAGCTGGCAAAGATCTCAAGGGCATTTTTGCATGTGTCAAAGGCGATAACCTTGGAACACCACATCTGGTCAATTCCAAAATTTCGGGGAATTTCCTAGGCATCAGTGGCCAGAACCCTATTGAATTTGGGGAAAATTGGGAAAACCAAAAGGGGGAAAATGGAAATCAGGTGGAGCCCCTGCTGTCTGATTAGCAGCGCCACAGCTTCAAGCACCCCAGCAATTATCTGTAGATCAAACAGCTGGGTGATGGCAGCAATTAACACATCCAGGCATAACAATACCTCTGTCTCATCTCTGTCTCCCAGTGGAGTTTAACACGCTGGCAGGCTACAGACTGCTCTCCCAGACAGAAAGAGGAGCTGTGGGTGGGGGAAGAGAGGGGCAGGACAGGCACCCAGCCTCTGGCATGAAGGGGGAAATGGAGGACCTTGGGGTGGCTGAAGTGGCGAAGGGAGCATGCAGAACTCCTGGTGGGGAGAATTGGGGGATGCTGCTGTTGGGGGGAAGGGGTCACCCAGAGTGCCTAGCATAACAGGTAAGGGAGAAATGAGGTTGCACAAAACCCTGGTAAGCACAAAGCTCCTGGTAAGAACCCCTGGCATGGGGACAGATTGCGGCAATTGCTGGGAGTTCTTGCAATGGAGGAGATGGGAGGGTGGCACCCAGGGAGCGTAGGGAGGGAATGGAGGGGTGCCAGGAGACCTAGTCGGTGCACCAAGATTGAGCTGCCCAAGCTATGAAGCGGGCAACCCCCTGTATTGACCACTTCCCTTCTCCATCTGCTCCTTCCACGCGGGTCTGATTCCTGACATGTGGTACACCCCAGCACCCGGTAAAGTTAAACCACAGCCTGTGGCTTCCCTCTTGCTGCCTGAGCCGAGCCAGCTGGCTGTGATGGGAGATAGTGAGCTGGGGATGCCACTGGCTGATGTCTATCTAGCCTAAACACACACACGGATATTAAACTCCGTTCCGGAAAAAAGACCACTGCAGGTTTCATTTACAAAGCTTCGCTTCCTTTATCATCTGTGCCCGCAGCTGTCATGAGTTTCATTTTTCCTGGAAGAGCAGTGATTAGCAATGCCAGAGGTTACGGGATCGGGGGGTGCAGTGCTGGGAAGAAGGGAGGAACTGACAGCAGCAGAGAAGCCCCGGGCAGGGGCTGAACATGCTGGAGGCGGGAGAGTGAGTCCTCTGCACATCCCAGGCCATGGAGAGTGCAGGTGGAAGCCAAGCAGGAGCAAACAGACCTTGCCAGATCCCTTCTCTGGTGCCTGAGAATCTCTTTTATCTGATAATGCCCAGCTCTTTGGGCCAGCCAGTGTTTAGCTCCAAGAAAGCAAGAGCAGCTTGGATGCTAATACGAATAAATAACCCAGAGCGAATTCCAGCCTGTGCCATCAGAGGCTGCGTGGTCAAGCAGGTTGGGCACTGGAGTAAGAGTCAGGATGCCTGGATTCTATTCCACCAGCCTGCTTCATGACTTTTTGCAAGCCACGTCACCCCTTGGTGCCTCAGTTTCCCCCTTCATAAAGGACACCCTAAGTAAGGGTATGTCTACATCACAGCCGCCAAAGCAGCACAGCTATGGAACTCTGGGGCTGTAGCGTAGACACTTCCTACATCAACACAAGGGGTTTTCCATCAATTTCGTTAATCTGTCTCTCCCAGAGATGATGGAAGCTCTAAGTTGATGGAAGAATTCTCCACACAGGGTGGGACATTTTTCACCCGGGGTTGAAGTACAGACACCTCAGGTCTCTTTGCGACTCTGCCCCTGGGTTGTGGGAGGACCTCAACCAAGTCCCATCACCTCCCTGTGATTTGCAAAATGCGGATAATGGTGATTACTTCCTTTGCAATCTAGGGATGAAAAGAGCTAGGTATTTTCGTCACAGGGGGAGCATAATGATGGATTGGGGGTGGCTTCTGTGCAGATGGGGGTTAGGATATCCCTCCTCACTCCCCTCCAGCTTATTTTGCTTCTGAAGGTTGCAGAGCTGCTGATAAATCCTGAAATTAACCAGGACTTTCCTGGGATATTTATATCTGCCAGATACTTGTGAGGCACACACAGAGATAATGGCATTACCTCCAGGGCCTTGGGTGGCTGGGGGGGAAGGTGGCCGGGACTGGCTTAAGTCTTATTTTCTGTCTTCATCCAGTGCCCTTGGGATCCGGTTATGTCCCCCACCCAGCCTGACTCCCCACGTCAGATCCAAATAGAGATACACGTTCGCCTGAACGTCGGCACTGAAATCAAACCTGAAATTCTGATCTAAACTTCCAGAGTACTCTCTCCCTGTCCCCAAAATAAGTGTATTGGGGAGAAAGAGGCCATGAGTCAGGCCCAGTTCGTGCTCACTATTGTCTTATAGAGCCTGCTGGGAAAGGAGGATATTAAATGCTCTAAGCTCACTGGTATCAATTTCCATGGATCTTTCCTATTCTATCACCCACCAGAAAAGTGTCTTCCCCGACTTCTCTTCCTGTCCTCCCATGGCACACAAAGAAACTCACCTCCATCTGGGCATCTTCCATCCACTGGAGCCAAGGATCAATGGAAGACACTTTTCACTTCAGCAGGCCTTGGGCCAGGTCCCTAGCACTGTCAGGCAGGGGCTGTTGCACCATAGCCTTGCTGCCTCATCCCGCAGGGGCTGAGCAGAGCACCTCTGTAGGAGTCCCGGCCCCTGCCAGGCTGGGAAGCAAGAGGGGGGAATGACCTTGCCCAGCTGCGCAAGGTGACACGGGGCTGTTACCTGTTCTAATAGCCCTTGCATTGGAGGAAGAAAGAGTAGCAAGGGTATCTCTGTGGGGGGCAGTGTGGTACAGCGATTAAAGCAGGCAGCTGGGAGCCATGAGTCTCCCGGCTCTGCTACTGACTTTCTGCATGACCCTGGGTGCCTTGCTTTACCAGTCTATAATAGGGGCGAGGTTAAGGGATCACAGCAGAGGCTGCTGGCAGAACGGGTAATATGGCCAAGGAACCCATTAGAGCACAGGGAACTTCGGAGGGCAGACTCCTAGTCCTTTGCTTTAACCACTAGACCACACTCCTTCCTAGCGCCTGCCTTAGAAACACAAGAAGCCCTGATTCTGTCTCTTAACCCTTCCAAGAGCCGGGAGTAGAACCCAGGAGTCCTGTTCTACCCCTCAGATTATAATGAGGACACTCAAAACCGAGTGGATTTAGACAGGCGCAGCTCCTAGGAACTGTGTGGGACAGAGACCCATGGCCTTTTACTCCGGGTGCCAGCATGAGTTGCCTGCTGGAGGGGAAAAAATGATTGCCCAGTGAAAGAGAAGCAGGGGTTGGGGAGAGTTGTTGATGGGAAGTGGATAGTCACGAGGCAGAATGCGACCAGGATTCTCGTCTCATTTTTGATCCCCCAAGCTTATTCTGGGCCCCAGCAGTCGCCTCAGCTTGTGCACAGAGACTCCTGCACCTGGCACCTAGTGTAATAACTTCTATAGAGCCACGTTTCTCCTGCCCTAACAGCTGCGAAGTGACTGGACCCCAGACCCTGTGTGTCTCTTCCTGCTGTGGCCTGGAAGGGCTGGATAGACCCCAGAGCCCGCCCCACTGCCATCGTAACCAGGGCGTGTGTGGGAAACCGCGTTGGAGGCTGTAGACTGTGACGAGCCAGCCGAGCCGAGAGATAAAAGCTGCTGATTCTCCAGAGAAGGCTCCCTGGTTAATTTCCCCTAATTATGTCTGACATTTTCCCATCACTTTGTGAATTTGATTGTACACGAGAGAGCAAATGCAAGCCGTGAGCCAGGATCCTGCCAGGGTTGGGCTGGTTCTGATCTCGCTCAGGCTGGCTTTACACAAGTAGCTGCATTGACTTGACTGGGATTTAAACCAGTCTGCATCAGATAAGAATCTGGCCCACTGGCTTCAGGTGGAGTCACCCCTGATTTACACCAGTGTGAGATCAGAATCTGGGCGCCTGCAAACCAAAGAGAAAGAGAGAAGGAGAGAGAGAGAGAGAGAGGAACAGATCAAAGGTACAACAAGGTAGCTCAGAAGGCAACCAAGAGAAATCAGGGCTTCTCTGTCGCCTCTACAAAGCATCTAATGCCTCTTTTCTCTCACCCTTTTTCTGCATCATAGTCCAATGAAACAGCTACTGCAGTAAAAAAAGAAAGGTCCCTGCCCCAAAGCGAAGAGAGTCTAAAACAAGAGACAACAGATGGAGACAGACAGACCAGTTAGGAACTGCAAGGAAATGAAGGGCTCACTGCTTTAGGGTTAGTACAGAATCACAATGGCTATCCCTAGCACTGCAGTAAATAGCTCTGGAGCAGAGTCGTTTCCATTTGGGATTTTGCCCCCACTAGGGAATACATTGTTGGCTCTTTCTAACACAGGGATTAACCAGAATTGGATGTAGATTAGGAACCAGAGTGGATTTTTTTTTGGAGAGGGGGGGTGGCACCAATGCTGCTGTAGGAATAGAAAAACAGTAAAAGGGATATACTCCCTGAGCTCCGTCCACTATCCAAGCTCCTCCCCCTTGGAATCCCAAAATGAGACAGTTGAGTTTCAAGATCTGCACAGAATGATTCTCTCTCCTTTTTCTTGGGGACTGTCAGCAGACGTGACCTTTCGAAGGGTGTCTTTAGATTCTGGGCTCAGCATTCTGTTGACTGGAATGGGAGCAGGCCACATCTTTCAGAATCATTCTTTCATGCTGTCTGCAGGCTCAGACAGACACCAGGGCACATTTGAAGGGTTTCTTTGTGATAGGAATTGCTTAAAAGCTCAAATTATGGAGCGCCAGGTAGCCGTCTCTGGGGCAAACATGAGGTCTGTATCTCATTTCTGATGAGAGAAATTGCATCTATCTTGTGTTTTCGCATGAGATAAATAAATATCCTGGTGCTGCCATCTCCCCCCTCTGATTCCTCCTTGGACAACCAGGAGGGAATGAGAACCAACAAGCCTCCCCCCATCAGAGTGCCTGGTCTGCATGGGACTAGAGGGCAGAAACCAGGGACAAGAACAAAGATGAAATAGACACAGTCGGGCATGTGGTACCATCCCTTTGGGCAGAGAGTTCTCATTGACTTCAGTGGGAATTCCATGCCTGGATCAATTGTAGCTATAATCTGATGAAAAAGGGCGAGTGAGATACAGAGAATGGATGAGCTGTTGGTGGGGATGGGGAGAAAGAGGTGGTGGAAAAGAAAGAGATAAAGCTTCCATTGCAGACAAAGGATTTTTACCAATGGATTAATAGGTTGTCATGACAACAGATGTACCATTTCGAGTAATTATTAGTGAATAATGAAACAACAATGAGAACCAAAAGGCCAATGAAGTGGGGGGAGGGTTGTTTGCAGCTAAAAGAGACTCTGAATTCAGCCTGGTGCTTTAGGAGAAACAGGGAGGGATAGCAACAGATTAAACACAACCCCATGTGCAAAGTATCATCCACTCAGAGATGTGCCTATGTTAAACTGGCCCTCCTCAGGTGTCTTAGAGCCAGAGTGCTGACTTTAAAGATAGCTGAACAAGGCAGAGCCAACACCGCCGATGACAAGAGAGCTGGATTCCTTAATCTAGCTTGTGCATCGCAACACAATCATTCTCTAAGGACCTGATCCAAAAGCCACTGAAGAGAGTAGGCATCTTTCCATAATCTTTAGCGGGCTTTGGTTCAAGCGCTACATTCTGATTGCAAAGCCTTTGTTGCTAGCCGTGGGAGAACCACTGAGATGGCTTCATGCACAGCCAAGGCGGCAGGTAGGAAAAGCATTGTTTTATGTGTAAACTGAGGAAACCTCAGCTGAGATGACCCGCTGACAGGTGATAAACCTGGCATCCCAAGAGGGAGGCCATTTTTACAGGGTGAGAACACTGCATTTTGGAGGCTACAATCTGACCTGGATTCATCAGCTAGAGTAAGAAACCAGGGAGATCTCAGTTTTCTAGAGACCCCATCTTCACACACAGGGCCCTGTTCTCCCATGACAGGACATCTAGCTAAGTACAAGTAAGTATCTGTTCTTCAGCCAGCAGTTCAAACAACTGCCACACACCGGTCCCAAAGATCCCTGAACTATGGCTAGAGACTCCATGAAGGGCCCTGGGGATTTCACGCTTGCCATTGGTTTCATGCCAGAAGGCACCCCAATGCTGTGATGATGGTGAGAGGTCAACACCCTAAAGCTTGGTCTGCCCTTAAAAGTTATATTTCGCAGTGTTGCCAACTCTCATGGTTTTGTCATGAGTCTCCTGATAATTATTGTTTTCCTTAAATCCCCAGCTCCTGGAGTCAAGGGATATGTGATGATTTCTGCCTTCATTCTTAAAGAAAAAGTAAGTTTCTGGCCCTCATGGCTATGGTGAAAGCTTCAAAATGTGACCCCACTGCACCCCAATGGCTCAAAAAGTAGAAGACAAATAAAAATCTGTTATTTTCACATAATCTAATGATTTTAAAGCCAATCCCCTGGGCTTTGGTGAGCCTGACTCCGAATTTTTGAACATCTGGGGTTGGCATTACTGCATGGGTATAGCTGTGTCTATATACGCTGGCCACAGTGGTGTGTCTGTCACTGTAACTTATGTCAGTCAGGGGTGTGAGTTATAGCCTAAAATAGATCTTCTTGTGGGTTGGATTAAACCTCTTTTAAACTGGCCTGGTCACCCCTTCATTGAAGATACCTGAAAGAGACAGCTAAGCAGCCGCCCCTAAGACAAAAGGGAAAGGCAAGCCCCATGGAGAATTTGACCGTGTGGAGAGAGGATGCCACAGGGGGAGGGGTATGAGAGGAGATGGAGAAGCAAGACAGACAGAGAGACAGACACAGCCTGAACAAGCAGCCAGGAGTATGAGTCTGGGAAAATCCAGGGCCATGGCTATACGACAGCGGCACAGCTACTGCACTGCCACTGTTTCACTTTCACACACCATTGTGTGTATGTTTCCTACATCAATGGAAGGGTTTTTTCGGGTGATAACGTTAATCCACCACTTCAAGAGTTGGTAGCTAGGTTGACAGAAGAATTCTTATGTTGTCCTAAACACATCAACCCCTGGGGTTAGGTCGACCTAACTACATTGCACATGGTACGCGTTTTTTCACAGCTCTGAGTGATGTAGCTAGGTTGAGCTAATTTGTCAGCGTCGACCAGGAGAGAGACTAGAGAGAACGTTTGGGGAAGTGCTGGCTGAAAGAGTTTCTTGTTCTGGTTTCCTGTTGTTTAGTTCCTCCTGCATTTGGGGAACAGGACCTTGTCCATTCTCTGAAAATACGCAAAGGTGCCAGACTTCATCGTCAAATTCTCCTCCCATCTGGAACAACCTGAAAGGTCCTGCAGTTTGACTAGTTGCTCGGGTTAACAATACGCCTCTCCTGAGAGAGCGTTAGCACTAAATATCAGCACGCTAAGAAAGGCAGAGATGCGACATGCAGAGATAAACAGGAAGGGGAAAGAGAGAGGAAGAGATGGGTAATGAAAGACAAGAGCTGAGCTGTAGAGAGAAACAAGATATAATCTGGGTGGGGAGAGAGAGTGCGAAAGTGCGCTGTGCAGTTTGAGGAGACACGAGGGAATTGAAACTCTCTGGCAACAGGGACTGGGTCCAGGACACAGACTCTCACAAGGGCTTGGCTGAGAGCACACGAGGACTGGCCTGTTACTAAATATCTGCGTCGTGACTAGCTGCGCTGTCTCCTTTCACATGCCCTCTCCCACGGATGCAGTAACCCTGGAGCAGCATCCCAGCAAGGAGGGCCGAGCACAGGCAGGACTCTGTGTGCTTCCAGGCTGACGGAGATTGGAATGTGTCCCCCGCAAACACACACACTTAGGAGCAGCAGAGTGCGGACGGGTCTGGGGAAGTGGAGTGGAACCAGGACACCAGATCGGGACTCCTGCTATGCTGTGGCCAGCTGCAAACTCTCCCTGTCTCTAGAAAGGGCAGCGTGATAGGGAGGCAGGGGAGAATGCACAATTAGCAGCGATAGGAAAGAGCTTCCGAAAAGTTCAGTGACTCCATGACCCACAAGGGAGGTGACTTCCTGAGCCAAGCTCCTGAGAGCATTTCCCAATAAACAGAGGGGCTGTGAAACGATGACAGGCTGAGAAAGAGGAGGAGGGTGGAAGAAAGACCTGGATTGCCCCTGGGCCCAGCTTTCTAATCCAAATCACAGCCCTGATTGTTATAGGGATCACGGTACTGCCCAGAGGCAGAGCTGGAGAGGAATCATTTTTCCCATCCCACAAGCATTTTCGAGATTTTGAAATTTTCTCCCATCCAAAACTGGGGCCAAAAGTCAAAATCTCCTAAACCAAATTGCTAACGGAAAATAAAAAAGAATCATCGATTGGGTCCATCAGAACGTTTCATTTCAACTATACTGAAAGTTTCATTTTGAACTTTTAGGGAAAAAATGATTTGCCTTAAATTGACTTAAATGTCTAAACAAAATCTCCATTCAAACTGACAAATGGAACTATTTTTGTTTAAAAAATGTCAATATGCCAATTTCAAAACATTCCCCGCCAAAAAAAAATATTGTGAAACAGGAAATTAATTGAAACTGACCCTTCCCTACGAACAGGTTTGCTTTCAACGTATGGGCATTTTCAGACAAAATAATGTTTCCGCAGAAATTTCCCAGCCAGTTCACTCAAGAAGTTGCCTTCAGAAGCCAGACTCCATAAAGTTTCATGCTGCAAAGATAGTCTTGTGCTTTTGGCACCACGCTGGGACCCAGGAATCGGTTCAGTTTCCTGCAGTAGCAAATGCCCTGCGTGACCATGGGCAAATTATTTAACTTCTCTAGGCCTCAGATTCCCATCTGTTATGCCAGGATAATAAGCTTTCCTTTGCTTGCCTGCTGTTGGTACAGCACCTAGCACAATGAGGGCCTGACTGTGGCTGTGGTCTCTAGTTCTAAGGCTGGGTCTACACTGACGGCAGCAAATTCGCCACGGTCAGATCGATTGCTTTGGATCGACTCAGCGGTCTGCGTAGACGCGCTCAGTCGACCCAGCAAGCGACACAGGAAAACCACCGCAGTAAGTGTCGTAGCGCTGCGTCAATGGGAACTCTGTTCTCTTTGACACAGCACAGTGTGGACAGCACGCGGAGGAGACACTGCAAAGTCGACAGGAGATACGCAAGTATGTCACTTGCGTATCTCCTGTCGTCTGCCGCCGAATCGCAAAGGTAAGTGTAGACCGGGCCCTAGTATAATAGGGAGAATGTTTACACACACCCATGGGAAGACAAAGTCCCTTTCCCAGCTGGCTAATCTAGCCAGGGTTGCCTACAACAGCAGATTGGACTCAATGACCTAGGAAGTCGCTTCCAATCCTATGCTGTGCTATGCAAAATTGATACCAACCCCAGTTCTCCAGCTCCATCTGATTTCAGTGCCAGGCGTACAACATTGATTGACTGACACCTGATACTCTGCTGCCGTGTGGTTATTCACTCCTGTGCCACGCAGATGCAAAGCGCTATCACGCTGAGCTGGTTGCATTTGAAAACCACTTTGCAGAGGCTGAAATGATGCCATGGGGAGCAAGGCGGCAGAGAATCCAGCCCCAGCTCTCTGCACTGGATCTGTTCTAGCACTCGATGTCTCACTAAAGTCAGCTCCAGTCTCAGCTGCATGGTAAAAACTGATCCCCTCTGCTGTGCAGTTGATCGCAAGTGATTCTGATGTCAGTTTTGCACTCCCAACTGACTCTCCTGCCAATTGCTCTAGCTGGATGGATTTCCCCGATTGAGACTGACTCCTGTTTTAATGCTGATGCTGCCTTCTTTGATCTGTACCAATCCCAATGCCAGCTGCCCTGACAACTCCTGAGTCGAACTCACAATACTCAGCTCCAAGCACCCACAATGCTTAGAGGTGTTCAAAACTGGAATTTCACTCTGTGGCCAAATTAATTCTCCCATTAATGTAATCCATCCATCCATCCATCCACTACATACCAATCTATCTATTCCAATCTCTCTGTCCATCCATGCCCCTACACATGATTGGAGGAGGGTTTTGGGGGTTGATTTTTAATTTGCTTTAGATTTTATTAATTTCTTCTTTTACTTGTGATTGGCTGAGGTTTAGGGGCAGAGGAGGGGTTAGTGCTGAGGTTTATCAGGCAGAAGGCGCGTCAGTGTTGGGGTTTGGGGTAGGAAGGCGGGGAGGTCCATGCTGTGACTGTCATTCCTATGGTGGAGAGGGTCTCCTAAAGAGGAAGGGTTTGCAGCATCTCCTAAAGACGCTTAGACTCTGGATTGGCCTGATCCCTTCTGGCTGCTTGCTCCATAGTCAGATCCTCTCCACCCAGGGTGTTTTGCCCCCCACTCTCACACGCTTCCTCCTGAACTTTGGGATCTGCACCATCCCAGAGAAGTGCAGCCCAATCGAGGACCATCCCCATTTCAATTTCCTGGAGCGAAGAGGAACCAAGGTTCAGCTGATCAGCAGGAACAAACAAAACAACCTGTGTTAGAGAAATACCGCTGGGAGGGGGAGACCACAAATGCCTCTGGCTGCTGCTATGTCCCCGGAGCAGGGCTTGGAAAGGAAAACAAACCCACATCGTCCTGACCCTCCTACGCCCTCCCTGGGTGCAATGTCAGAATCCAGAGCTGAGTAGCAGTTCTGCCATTGGACACGGAATAACAATCTAGACAGATTAATAGATCTAATTTGAGAGAGAGACAGAGAGAATGGCCATACAGGGTCAGACCAATGGTCCATGTAGCCAGTATCTTATCTGTCCACAAGGGTTGGTGCCTGATGCTTCAAAGGCATGAACAGAACAGGGCAACTATCAAGATATCCATTCCCAGTTGGCCAGTCTCAGCTTTTGGCAGTCAGAAGTTTAGGAACACCCAGAGCATGGGGTTGTGTCCCTGACCTCCTTGGCTCCTAGTCATTGATGGACCTGTCCTCCATGGACTTATCTAATTCATTTTTAAACCCTGTTATGCTTTTGGCCTTCACATCCCCCAGCAATGAGTTCCACAGGTTGAGCATGCTTTGTGTGAAGAAGCACTTCCTTATGTTCTAAACCTGCTGCCTATTAATTTCATTGGGTGCTCTCAGGTGTTATGTGAAGGGGTAAATAACACTTCCTTATTCACTTTCTCCACACCATTCATGATGTTATAGACCTCTACCATATCCATTCTCCTTAATTGTCTCTTTTCTAAGATGAACAGTTCCAGTCTTTTTACTCTCTTCACATAGGGAAGCTGTTCCATCCCCCTAATCACTTTTGTTGCCTTTCTTGGTATCTTCTCCAATTCCAATATAGCCTTTTTTGAGATGGGTTAACCAGAACTACATGCAGTATTCAAGAAGAGGTCGTGCCATGGATTTATATGGCGGCATTATGATATTTTCTGCCTTATTATCTATCCCTTTCCTAATGATTCCTAACATTGTTGGCTTTTTTTTTTAAACTGCGGCTGCACGTTGAGTGGATGTTTTCAGACAACTATCCACGACACCGCAATTCTTTTCCTGAGTGGAAATGGCTAATTTAGACCACATCATAGTGTACGTACACTTGGGATGATATTTTCCAGGGGGTATTACTTTGCACTTAACAGCAAATTTCATCTGCCATTTTGTTGCCTGGTCTCCAGTTTTGTGAGATCCCTTTGTAACACTTCTCAGCCAGCTTTGGACTCTGTTGTGAGTAATTTTGTATTGTTTGCAAACTTCGTCACCTCTCTCGTCACCCCTTTTTCCAGATCATTTATCAATCTGTTGAACAGCACTGATTCCTTGGGAGTCACTGCTATTAACCTCTCTCTGCTGTGAAAACTGACCATCTATTGCTCCCCTTTGTTTCCTAGCTTTTAACCAGTTACTGATCCATGAGAGGACCGTCCCTTTTGTTCCTTGACTGCTTACTTTGTGTAAGAGCCTGGTGAGAGACCTTGCCAAAGGCTTTCTGATGGTCCAAGTGCACTCTATCAAGTGGATCACCCTTGTCCACATGCTTGCTGACACTCTCAAAAAATTCTAATGTATTGGCAAGGCATGATTTCCCTTTACAAAAGCTGTGTTGACTCTTTCCCAGCATATCATGCCTGATCATTCCGTTCTTTACTATAGTTTCAACCTATTTGCCTGTTACTGAAGTTAGGCTTACTGGCCTGTAATTCTCAGGATCATCTCTAGAACTTTTTAAAAAAATTGTCTTTTCATTAGCTACCCGCCAGTCATCTGGTACAGAGGCTGATTTTAGCGATAGGTTACATACCACAGCTAGTAGCAATCTTACTCTGCAATCTCATATCTGAGTTCTTCAAAAATCTTGGTGATGCCATCTAATATATTGCTGTTTAATTCATCAGGTTGTTCTAAAACCTCCTCTACTGAAGCCTCAATGTTGAACAGTTCCTCCAACCTGTTGTCTAACAAGAAAGGCTCAGGAGTGGGAATCTCCCTCACAACCGCTGCGGCGAAGACCGATGCAAAGAATTTATTTACCTTCTTTGCAATGGCCTTGTCTTTTTTCAGTGCTCCTTTAGCATCTAGATCATTCAGTGGCCCCACTGATTGTTTAGGAGACTTCCTGCTTTTGATGTGCTTACAAAATCTTGTTGCTGTTAGTTTGTGTATTGTTTGCTCTTTGTATTCTTGTTTGGCCTGCCTAACTATACTTCTACACTTGGCTTGCTCCTTGTTCATGCTCCTTTCTGTTTTCCTCACTAGGATTGACTGCCAGTTTTAAAGGGTGTCT
The DNA here is from genome assembly GCA_007922155.1 of Mesoclemmys tuberculata. Lineage (NCBI taxonomy): Eukaryota > Metazoa > Chordata > Testudines > Chelidae > Mesoclemmys > Mesoclemmys tuberculata. The sequence continues at coordinate 4,449,627 of ML675633.1, read as the reverse complement.
TTTTGCCTCAGACAGCCTCTTTTCCTCTGCTTTTTACCCCCGGTGGCCTTTTTTGGTCCTCTTACTGTTTTTTTTGTTTGTTTTGTTTTATTTGGGGTATACATTTAGTTTGAGCCTTTATTATGGTGTTTTTAAATCGTTTCCATGCACTTACAGGCATTTCACTCTTGTGATTGTTCTTTCTAATTTCCATTTAACTAGCTTCTTCATTTTTGGGTAGTTCCCCTTTTTGAGGTTAAATGCTACCATGGTGGATGTCTTTTGGTATTTTCTACCCTACAAGGATGTTACATTTAATTACCTTAGGGGTGCTATTACCAGGCAGTTCAGCTATATGCATTTTTTGGAACAGATCCTGTGCTCCACTTAGGACTAGATCAAGAATTACCTCTCCCCGTGTGAATTCCAGGATTAGCTGCTCCAAGAAGCAGTAAGTAATGGTGTCTAGAAATTTTATCTCTGCATCCCATCCTGAGGTAACATGTGCAATAAGGCGATACTTGAAATCCCCCATTTTTATTGGGTTTTCTGTTTTTGTAGCCTCTCCCTGAGCATTTCACAGTTTGGTCAGGTGGTTAATAGTATATTCCTACTGCTATACTCTTATTATTCAAGCCTGGAATTTCTATCCATAGAGATTTGATGGTACAGTCTGATTTATTTAAGATTTTTATTCAATGCTTTCTTTCACATATAGTGGCACTCTCCCACCAGCACAGCCTACTCTGTCATAGAATCATAGAAGATGAGGGTTGGAAGGAACCTCAGGAGTATCTAGTCCAACCCCCTGCTCAAAGCAGGACTAACTTCAGCTAAATCATCCCAGCCAGGGCTATTTCAAGCCGGGCCTTAAAAACCTCTAAGGATGGAGATTCCACCACCTCCCTAGGTAACCCATTCCAGTGCTTCACCACCCTTCTAAGGGAAAAACTTTTTCCTAATATCCAGCCTAGACCCTCCCCACTGCAACTTGAGACCTTTGCTCCTTGTTCTGTGATCTGTCACCAGTGAGAACAGCCTAGCTCCATCCTCCCTGGAACCCCCTTTCAGGTAGTTAAAGGCTGCTATCAAATCCTCCTCATTCTTCTCTTCTGCAGACTAAACCAGGCTAGTTCCCTCAGCCTCTCCTCATAAGTCTTGTGCTCCAGCCCCTTAATCATTTTTGTTACCCTCCGCTGGACTCTCTCCAACTTGTCCACATCCTTTTTGTAGTGGGGGGCCTAAAACTGGACAAAATACTCCATTGTCATTCCTATATATTTCATACCCTGGTATCCCTGTGTCCCATTAATTATCTTCTTTCACCAAGTTTCTGTGACGCCTCTTATGTCAATAACCTCAGTTAATACCAACACACTCAAGTTCACCCATCTTAGCATTTACACTTCTAGGATTTGCATACAAGCACTTGCAAAATTTGCCAATATTTCGTTGTCTGCCTTCCTGTGATGTAATTGAATGGGACTTTTTTTCATTTGACTGTTTCTCTTTGGTTCTGATCAGTACTTTATCAGCTTCTGTCCTCTCTTCTTTACTGGGCTATAGAGCATCCCCTTTAATAAAGCCTCCCCTAAGGGATGTCTGTCCAAACCATGTGCTCCTATCCACCTGTCGGCTTTTCCCCCAGCCTTTCTTTTAAAAATGCCTCTGTGACTTTTCTAATTTTACATGCCAGCAGTTTGGTTCCATTTTGGTTTAGGTGGGAGCTCGCCGGATCCTTCTGAAGCGCAGCTCCACTTTGAAAAAATGAGAACCTGAATCCAGAGCAAATTCCATGCACCTGCACCCCACTCCTGAGTGCCACCCACAGCTGTTACTTTCATAGCATAGCACTTCCGCTGCCCAGTGTCTATGCAAAGACAGCTGTTTCCCAGACTATAGCGCCCAAGTTCAAAGCAGCAGCAGATCAATATGACTCTGTCACCGTCAGAGACACCTGTGTAATCCGCTTAGAGCTAAGCATGTGTGTATGCAGGTGCCACTGGAAGCATGAAGTGAAGACTGAATTGTCAGAGAGGGTGGCCTGCAAAACCTCTGTTATTGCTGATGACGTGTGGAACGGAAAGTGTCCAGCTTGACTCTCAGCTCCCAGGGAGAGTTTGTGGGAAAAGCAGTGAGAGAAATTTCCTTTTTACTTGCAAAGTGAGCAACTGAGTCCTGAGCCACATGTGCTATTTGTATAAATCCACCTTGCCACACGGAACCACATGTTAATGTCACATATCACCTCTGAAACCTCAGGCCGGATTCATGCATCACTTCCACCACCACCAGTTATCACGACTGACTTCAGTGGAGTGACTCACAGTTTATACCAGTCTACATGGGAAGAGAGTCAAGACCCTTAGTGCATCTCCAATGACATGCTGCAAAATTCTTCGCCTTCTAATAATCTCCACTGGACGCCCAGATCGAAACAAACCCATCTGAAGGGAATAAAGGGCTGTATATTCCGTGGGAGCAAATTGTCACAGCTTTATGGAGTGCAGGTGACAGGACACCCATTTACATCAGCAAGGAAATTGGCCCAAAGTAATTAAACCCGAGCGTTTCATCCATGCATCTCACTAGTTTTTCCACCAGCATCATGTGGCCAACAGGGGCTGGGATAGCTCTATAGCCACACTCAACCCCTAAGGGCTCTGTCGGGACTCAGCAGACCTGCGTTCAATTCCCAGCTCTGCCACAGACTCCCTGTATGACTTTTGGCCAGTCACTTACCTTCTCTGGGTCTCGGCTCTGCATTGGTAAAGAGGAGCTGATGGTGCTGCCTTACCTCACTAGGCTGTCCTGGAGGGCCACATCCTTTAATGACCATGAGGCACTCTGACACTAGATGGACGGGTTGCCAAGGGCTCCCCCGTGCCAGTCACCCTACAGAAAAACAAATTAACATTGAACTCTAAATAGCTACTCAGGCACTCTAAATTCCATAATATAAACAAGACACTGCAGAGATCCAAGCAAACAGTGTCAAGATTAGGACCTTGGCAAGCCAGGTTCCTCATGTTAGGACAGAAGGGCCGTCCTTCCTTGTCTTGGCTTCTCCCAGAACTGGTCCCTAGTAGACACATTTTTAGGTCACTCCCCAATTCCATCCTCAGGCGCTGGTGGGTGTTGATCCTTCAAAACCAACAACTGGGTTTTCCCTCTGGTTGCATGCTGGTAACTCTCAGATTCAAACCAGAACCCCGGCTGGGCAGATCAGCCGCTTCTTTACACAGTTCCAGCCTTGGAGTTCCAGTATCTGGGATATGGTGATCAGCAGACAATCACCAAGGCTGGGTTTTTGCATCACCAGAGGTGGGGAAAGTGTGTTACCTGCTCCGCAGGGATTCCTCAGAAAGCCATTTAACATTTATTGTCCCCAAAGTCCGTTCTTGTCTGGCACATTCAGTACAGTCCTTTGAACTCCCAGGACTCACTTTGTAACAGAGAGGTGACATTATAATCCCAATCCACAATTATACGTAAACTCTGCATTTAATATAATGGCCTCCCCAAAGAAACAAACTTAATTCTGCAAAGTCTCCCAAGGATCTAGCAGGATGTTGCCATATGTATCAGACACCCCATAACATGGGGATTAATAGAAATGTAGGCTACCTCTAGGACATGCCCTGTGACTCTGGGGGAAGTGATATCCTCAGAGATCTCTTATGTGACCCATGCCTGCAGAGAACTGTTGTTACTTTTCACCCCCTAGTTATCGGAGTGGAGTGATTTGCCTATTTCCTCTGTCTGTGTTTTGAAACCGATCTCAAAATTTACCAGAACTAGGAAGCTCTTCCCGCCTGTGTCAGAGGCAAACTGAGAGACCCTGAGCCAGGCACACCAGCTGCTGTAAATGGGTGTAGCTCCACTGTAGTCCAGGGTGTACCTAGATGGTGTAAATGTGGACTATGAGACTATCATTGAATTCTTCAGAGCGTCCTTAAATCAATGCCAGGGAATGCAGCTGCTGAGTCAGGATGCTGTGAAATAGTAAGTCAGATTGAATTTAATGCTGGTGAAAGGGGCAGTATTGACAGCCATGGAAAGCAAAATCCATCAGTTATCGAGCAAGGAGATTTCAGGCAGCAACAGGGCTGCGTCTCCTGCACTGTCCCGGAAAAGTCTGTCCTGAAAGGACCCTCGGTGGGAGAGTCTCCATGGCCCAGGGTTACCATAAAGGAGGCCAAATTGTGCCATTTGTGCTGTGGAAGCCAGCGAGCTAGGACCCGGATTGCAGACCAAGGCTACTGATTTCAGTCACTGCACGCTGGTGGCAGCTTAAAAACGTAGGCCAAGCACGGCAAAAGTGAAGGCCTAAAGTCAGACACCTAACTAACTAAGTGGTCTGATTTCCAGAGAAGGTGAAACTTCACAGCTTCCCCTGGACTATTATGGGTTCCTGATTGACCATGGGACTGATTCTCAGGCATGCTACAACTCCACCCGAGGTCTATGAGGGCTGGGAGCATTAAGCCGCTCTGCAAAGCGGGCCCCAGGTCTCTGATGAGAAGGGACTCCCTAGAGCTATTGCAGTCTATGATGCACATTCAAAGATGGCAAGCCTTTAAAATGATCAATTATACAGAAGTACAGCTGGTCAAAGACAGAATTTCTGTCCCAGGGGAATCTAGACACTTTGCAATTCCGATTTTCATTCCAATTTGGAATGAAAAAAGTCAGAATTTCTCATGGAACAGAAATTCGGAAAAAAATGTGATTTGGAAATGCTGAATCATTTTGTTTTCACGTGGTTGAAACATCACAATTTAGTATAAACATTATAAACGTAACATAATAGCCAATGCCATACATAGATATGCTAGAATAGTCAAATTAATTATTTAAGATGGTACACAAGAATAAATGACATTAATCAAAATGATAAAGCCGAAAGGAAGTATTTTGACATTGAAACAAAGTGAGAAAGTCAAAAGGATTTGGGCCAACACTTTGCCATCAAAACCTGTGTCGAAATTCACACATTCAATTAAAGGGCATTTTTCCAATGCAAAACTGTTCTGCTGACATTTCTTTGACCAGCTCTACTAGAAAGTCAAGACAAGAAAAGAAAAAGGTGTAGCCACACCTTGAAGATATGTCCATCCAGCAGCAAGGAGCCAATAACAGCCAAGCTAGATATGCTAGTGCAGGGCTTTCCAAACTTTTTTTGCTGGGACCCCCTTTGAAAATATTTCAGGCTGTGACGATCCCCCACAAAAAATGTAGGGCCCCCCCATGCCATGCCACTCTTACTTCTGTGCTGCTGCTGGGGGCGGCGCTGCCTTCAGAACGAGACACCTGGTCAGCGGCTCTTTTGGCCACCCAGCTCTGAAGGGCTCAGGCTGTCAGCCGTGCGTGTGGCTGACAGGCAGAGCACCAGCGTGCCTGGGGAGTAACAGCTCACGACCCCCGTTGAGATCCCCTGTGCTAGCTCGGCTCCAGGCCTTTCCTGGCCCAGCTTTGCATCCCCTCAGAGCTATGCTGTTGCTCTCAGAGCCACTTCTGTTCCCCACCCCTCTCACATCCAGACCATCTGCTCCCCATCAGATGTTAGCCCCAGAAGATTTTTCTCAGGGTCTCTGAAATCCTTTGGCTCCCTGAGCTCTGACCTCCCAGCTGGCGGTGGAAGGCAGAATCCCTCAAGAGGAGCATGAGTCTGACATGTCCTCCTGCAGCCCGGCATGGCTTTGCAGCAGGCTGATTGCCGGTGCAGCTGGGGATGGTGGGCCGTGAGCCCCACAGACAAACTAACAGGAGGTGGGGCCAGACTGGAGAGAGGAGGAGTGCAGATCCAGCGGCCCTGTCCTACCTCCAATTCTGTCATTTTGTTTTCCTCACAAGTGAATTGAGACCTGTTGGAAACGTTTCCCCTCAATGTCCATCCCTTTGTGTTTCCAGCAAGTGCTGGACACATCTCCCCTACGAAAGCCCCTATCCAGATCCCTGAGCAGGACTTTGAAACAACGAGAGGAAAGACGCCTGTCCCAGGTCTTGCAATCCCTGCTGGGATGGGAGTCTAACCAGAGCTGTGTGCACAGGATCAGTAAATATCATAGGGGTCTGATGTCAGTGGAAGATTCTCGTCGGCTTCAGACCAGTGCCTCGCTATTGGTTCTCAGGGCCTTGCATAAGGAGCTCTGATTTCCTCCCAGCTCTCTCTGAGCTCCAGGAAAGCCACGAAGGGAGAACAAAGCAGGGGAAAGTTCCCTTCACCATGGATCAGTGATCCAGACACAGACAGGGAACCATCCAATTCCAGGTTCCTATCTACTAGGTCCATAGATTGTGGTCTGCTAAGCTGCAGTTCACTAGCACAGGAGTAGACAATATAAACCCTCATGCTTCAAGGCAAGAGACAGCCTCTAACTAATAGGGGTCAGGAAGAACCTTCTTCTGGGGGCAGGTGTTCCCATCACTGCAGTAGCTCTTGCAGCTTCCTAGGAAGCAGCTGGTGCTGGCCACTGTCAGAGGCAGGACACTGAACTAGATAGATCTGGGGACCAAGCCATTCTGGAAAACCTATGATCCCATAGCAGTGGCAGTTAGAGGTACTAAGTGATCCCTGGCTTTGGTTTCAAAGTTCCTTTTGGGATTTGCATGAGGCGCAGTAGGGGCTGCATGTCAGGATTCAAACCTCTCCCTCGGCCGAGTGGCGTGGCCGCTGCGATGGGTGTGCTGAGATTAGCCCAGGGTGGATCTCTCTAGGGCTGGGCTTGCTTATTGGGAAGGAAGGTGGGCCTGTAGAAGGAACAGGAGTTTTCCCATCCCCCATGAGACTCCGCCTCCCCCTCCTTCCCCTGCCAGAGAATCATGGGGACAAAGGCTCCCCACTGCAGCCGGGTCCCCCTGAAAACAACACCAGGCATAAACTGCAACTTCCTCTAATGCACTTATCCAGCTCTGGGTCCCCAATACCTGGGGTCACCATGCCCCCCTCAGGCCTTCTGCAAGGGGAGACGATTACAGGAGAAAGGAGAGATGTGGAGAGAGACAGACAGATAGACCACCACTCAAGAGCCCAGGACAGATGGCAGCCATGTCCCTCACCCCCTCGGGTCACCTGAATGACTTGTTCCTGTCCTCTGAAACCTCTCCAACTGATCAGCATCACCCTGCCCCAGAGGGCCCAGGCGGAGGGGCTAAGAGCCAAGTGCCTGGTTCTGGGGAGGAGAAGGAGAGACAAAGACCTTGGGGGAGGGAGAAAATGGGAGTCGAGAGAGACACAGATGAAGAGCGGGGGATGGAGAAAGGGAGAGAGAGGTGCAACAAGGAAACTGCAAATGAGGAGCGAGCAGCACACACTTAAAGTCTCCATCTCCCAGCCATCCGAGGCCTCGTTTTCGGGAAGCCCTTAATAACTTCTGCAAATAACAGCTTCATCACGGTGCTGGCAAAGTGGCGTCGAGCCGACTGGGAGCGAAGGGAGAGGCGCCGGGCTGCGCCCTTGCTTTGGAAGCTCGGCGAAGGTCTGTGGGAACCCAGCTCTGCATCGGGGAGGTGCCTCTGCCAGCTCTTGAAACCGGAGCAAACTCTGTAAAAGTGTGTGGGAAGCTGTTGGAGGCTGGTAGCAGCAATTCCCAGTGCGCTTCCCTGCTGCAGGAGTCAGCTCTGTCTGCCAGACTCCAGGAATTAACTCCTCTGTGCCAGGGACCCCCCCCCCAGGAAGCCTGCAGCCCGGGCAGGCTCCCTAGAGCGCGAAGACCCCTGTACTGTGTGATGGATGTCAGCTTGCAGAGCAGTCAGTTGCAATCCTTGGGGTTGATTCTGCGGCCTTCACCCCTGTCCCTGCTGGATTATTTTTTCCTAGGTTGATAGCCAGGTGGTGCAACCACTCCTTCACCTGAGGAGGCGGGACCTTTGGTTGCTTTCTCCTGGGTGTAATCCCAGTCAACCAACTGGCTGGTGTCTTGGAAGCACTTCTTCCCGGGGACGGAGTTCGAGCACACTGGAAAAGATCACACATTTCAAACGCCAGGAAACCCCTTCAAATTTCGCGGTGGCACCGTTTGAAACGAAACAGTCTGTTTCCACTGACCCGAACAGGATCGAGACACGACATTTGGGAATTTTCCCACGCTTTACCCCTTCGGGAAAGGAAAAATAAAAAAAACCCAAGCCAGTTAGCAAAATCTGGAAAATTTCAAACAGTACCAACATGTCGTGCATCGGTCCAAAAGGCATTTTTCATTCTAAAAAACGTTTGCCCCATCCTGGTGCTTACGTTGGTGCATGTGATGGGCTCTGGTTGCATGTGACCTTGGGTAAGGTTCTCTCAGTGTGCGCTCAGGAATTTTTCAACCTAACTTTTTTTGTCCTCACTCCCCCCCCCCTTATCGCCCAGTGGTTATGGCACTCAGCTGAGAGAGGGGAAGACCCTGAGGTGACCCCTGCTCTGCCTGATTCAGAGCCCAAACTACCAGGCTGCTTGGAGTGTGAATCTCTCCCATTGGCACTGTTCCTTGTTGTATAAATAATTCAATAATCATTGGAGCAGAGAGAAACTGACTCCACAGCCCTGTAGTGGGGAGAGAAGACCCGAGTTCAAGTCCTTGCCCTGAATCTAGCTATTCCGGGATGGGTCTCTCTCTCCTGTCTAGATCTCGCTATTACATGACAACCGTAGTGCCAGAAGTGAAAGTACGTCATGGACACGACATGCAGAGGCCATGCACCGAGTGAAGCTCCATGGATTTCAGTGGATTTAATCTGAATTTGCACCAGTTTAAAAACAGAGGGAAATCCGGCGTAGACTAAATAAGATCCAACGGGCCTGGGAGAAGAGTTCAAGCCAGAGTGGCGATGCCAGTGAGAAGACGAGAGGGCTGGAAGCAGGAGAAGCAGAGGGCTCATGAGGGACGAAGTCAGGAGCCAGCTGAAGGCCGGAGGGAGTTTGGTGGATGAGCACCAGGGGCTGGTTCAATATCTGTGTGGCGCAGGATGGGAGGAACAGCTGCGGGGAGCCCAGGTGGACAGATATGCCCTAGCAAATTGTGACTTCAGGGGCACAGGTGGCGGCTCGTGCTAGGCACCCCAGTACAAAATGCCCAACTCCCTGTGTACGTATTTAGCCACCTAGCCCCTGCCACCATGGCCCTGCTGCTATTTTTAGCGTGCTTGCTCAACTGGAACGAGCACGGGTCTGTCTGCCCGGGCTGGGAAGCGCGCCTCTGGCTGCGGTGCAGATGTAGCCGGAGGGTCCCACCACCCCAAGGCACAAAGGGGTCGCAATCAGAGCAAAAGCGGCGATGGCTTTCGCAGCAAAGACTTGCCAGCCAGGGACACATACAGGACATAGAGATGGGAGGCAGCGTGGTGTAAGGGGCAGGGGCTGTGCCATTGATCTAGGGCAAGTCACCCCACCTCTCTATGATAGCATTTCCCCTGCCACCCAGTTTAGACTGGAAGCCATTTGGGACAGGGGCTGTCTCCCCCTCTGTGTGCACACAGAGGCTAACCGGGCGGGAGCCTGTGTATGCTACTATAACAAGTTCAGGAGTACAGGGCATTCGGTTCTGATCCTGTAGCGTATGGGTCTGTGTGCAGGACTGAGAAGGGAGATGGACCAGCTGGCTCCTTGGATCATGGTTGTTTTTTTCATGCAATTCCATAAATAACTCAGCTTGACCTTCAAAACATTTTGTTCTATTTCTGGCTGCGGACATTCTTCTCGTCCATCCCCGCCGCTCGCTTCCCATGTTGGGTCGCGGAGTCGTTCAGCACGCAACCGAAACGTGTTGGCATAACTTTCATTAAACACACCCGCCCCGGGAAAGGGCTCACGCGCGTGGTGCTAGGGGAAGGGGGTTACATCTGATCCGTGACCGGGAGCCTCAGCATAATTTACAGTGGAAACCCATGGGCATTTCTAGACTATAGGGAGCTGGATCAGCAACACAGAGCAGAGCCAGCCCACTAGAGATATAGTTGGAGTCCAAAATTTGACTCGCTGTCGTCTACCTTTCTTTAAAAAAAGAAACAAGTGCTATGGGCTCCTGGGGAACCTTTATAAGAACAAGCCTGTGGAAGAGAGCTAGTGGCTGTGGGGCTGCTTCCCATCTCACTGCACACGTTTTACACCTGTGTCCCTTGGTTGATTTCAATGGAGGCGCTTCAGATTTGCAGTGATCCAGGGTGTGTTAGGGATGCTGGGGAGAATTTGGGGTCACCCTTAAGAGCACAGGTAAACAGGGCCTCAGAGGAGGCCCCAGAAGAGATACAAGCCCAGCCCTGGCAACGGGGTTTGTTTGGGCAGCGGTGTGGCCTCCAGTTCCACTCCTGCAGCCCCCAGGGTAGGATTTGCTGGAGAATTGTTTCCTTCCCAGCTCCAGAGTAGAGAGAGCAGGAGTCATCTGCTGTGCGTGGAGGCTCTGAAACGCACTGCTCGGGCCCCTGGACCTGGATCTCCCCTGCTGCCAGTACAGGTCACTGGAATACAGAGCCTCTCCCCCACCAAGGACCCAGCCAGACCCACAAAATGTGTCAACTCCCCAGAGCTGGCACAAGCAGTGGGGAGCTAGAGCCAGCTGTAGGACCCCTGGAGCCCCCAGGGTAGCCATATCACAGGGCCCCCTCTTGTCTTGATCACCCTAGATGGCACTGAGGAGAAGGACAGCAGTCGCGGTAGCACATGCAGCCTCCACCACGTCTTTGAAGCTGACCTAGGCTTGACCAAGGAGCGCCTAGCCCCAAGGGAGTGTGATCAGGGCTGAAATCCTAACCCCACTGACGTCAATGGCAAAATGGGGGCAGTATTTTACCCTATTTGTTCCACATTCTTAAAGGGATCAGTCCTAGCCTCCACACCACAGCTGATGCAGCCTGGAACAGTACATGGGCCTGGAAGCCAGGACTCCTGGGTTCTGTTCTAAACTATAGGCTCCATTTCAGTCCCAAGTCACGTGGCTTGATGCAGACATCCCCGGGTGAGGCTCCCAGGCCTGGGCGATGCAGGTCAGAGTGGATGATCAGAATGGCAGCTCCCGGCCTTAGCATCTACGAATCTATCCCCAGCTCCACCGCCGGCTCACTAGATGATCTCAGCCAAGTCGCATCGGCTTTGTGCCTCAGTTTCCCCAGCTGTAGAAAGGGGGAACATGATACCCAGTTCAGCCTCATGCCCCCTTTTGAGGTTATTGCTAAACAGCTAATGCCTGTCCAGTGCAAGCATCAGTAATGGCCCTCAGACAGTCCACACACTCGCTTATTACAAAATATCTTTTATTGGTAAAATAGCTCAGACTTTTCATCAACATCGTTCCGCACACACTACAGCGGCCAAAAAAACTCAAACATCTTCTGTTAACAGGGATATGGTTGCAGGGGTGGGGAACAGAGACTCATCCCAGATCCCAAGAGAGCCACTCCCACTATAACCCACCCTAAACTGCAATGCCATATATAGCCCGAGGCAAAGCACCTGCAGGCCCATTGACTTGTGTCATCCCACTTCCCGGTCCCTCTGGGTGACAGAGTCGTAGACAGCAAACCTGCCCCGCAGCGCCCTCTCAAACCCATTGGTCCCTCTAAACTATGTTCCCGTTACAGGCTCAGGAGCAAAAATCCACCCTCGCTATTTTTCACCTCTCCGCAGACTGCTTGGCAAGGGCTGGATGGTGAATTTCAATGCGGCATCCGTAAGTGGTGACAAGATGTTTTAAAACCAGCACTGGCTATTCGTGATTTTAGTAACCAGTTGGAGCTAGAATGGTCCACACTGAAAGACCCCAGAATGCCTGGGTTCTTTTCTCCTCGGACACCCACTTGATGTCTGCACCGTAGGCAAGTTACTTTCTCCCTAGGGAATCAGTTTTGTCCCCATGTAAAATAAGGATCATTATAATTACTCAGGCTCGCAAAGTGCTTACAGTCCTACGGATTTAAAGAACACCGTGCAAGTGCCAGGTCTTATTGGGTCTGGATCCCATTTTGCGGGGAGTTCCAGGCAGCTGATTTTGGACACAGAGTTTGTATGGGTGACACAGAGACCCTGGAAAGGAGATCCCATCCCTGCACTGGGGGATGCTATGATCTTATTAAGACACCAGTCTCAGTAGAAAATGACACAAAGATCCCATTACAGCCACGGAGCGAGAACCACAACGATCTCTCCTGCTCTGATGTACCAAATTCAGCTGTCCTCGTCGTCGTTTTCAAAAAGACTGAATCAAGCTTAGAAACGCCATATCAAAGCTACTAACACATCCTTGATTAACCACCTTCTCTTTCCCACCTGCATTCATCCCAGAGGGGCTTTGATTTAAAGCTTTTGTTCCCTGCAAACAGATACTTTTTGCTGGGGGGAGGAGGGAAGAGGGAAACACAAGCACTGGAGAGACAAGCCACTGAAGGAAGAAAAAAAAAGAATCCTCCTTTTCATAAGAATAAAGGAGACAAAGGAAGGAAAATTTTTGCCCTAATTCCTCTCATCCTAACTGTGTCCATCCCAAAAACAAAAAAAACAACACCCTTATGTCCAGACCAGCCTTGGTGCCTCCCCAACTTTCCCCAACCTTGCTAACAGCTCCAGTGCTGATGCTGTGCCTGCAGTCACTGGCCTTTTAACCCCTCACTGTCTAGCCTGGCTCAGGGGAGGTCATGCTGAAATGGTGTTAAAAGCCCAGGCTGTCCTGGGAGCCTTGTCCACACTAAGTCCCACATGGTGGGAAAGGTCACCCAGAAGCCCTAGGGCATGGGTTCTCAACCTGGGGTTCCTGAACAAGTATCAAGGGGTCGCAACCACCCTCCCTCCCCATGCTGCTGAATGGGAGAAAGGTGTTTGAAGAAGGCTGTGAACCCCGTCCCTGTGGTTTAGCTGAATCACCCCAGTGAAGACGAGAGCAGAATCAGACCCATGCAGACTGAAGCCTTCACTGCAGTAAATCTCCATAACCATGTGAACTCTGTAACAAGTATGTTTGCGACCCACCACTCAGCTGACATAAGCAGGCACAACGCAGCTGTGGCCAGCATCAAATTTGGCCCTGGCCTTCCTGAGCAGAGAAAGCATGTGACGTGGGGCAGATTTCTTGCTGAGCATCCCTCTCTCCCCCCACACCAACAGGCACCAACGTCCCCTCTGAGACAGAAAGAAGGAAGAGGAGATGGCGAGAGCCTCTCTTTTGGTTACCTGGAAGGCCGGTCACACTCTCTTTCCTCTTGGAGTTGGTGGGAAGAGTTTTTCCTCATCTCACCCAATTCACACTTAGGGCTTCCCAGTTCAGTAGAAAATACATTGGCAAATGGTCCTGGGTTTTAACTTGTTTGCAGGAAATATAGATATATATATATATATACAGAGAGAGAGATATAAAAAGGCTGATCCAAAATTGAGTCTTTAAAATGCACTTTTGTATCCATTGCCCATCCCCACTCTTTGCAAACACAAAAACCCATGAATAAATAGACATGATTTAAATAGCATCGGTGGAATGTTGCCACTGGTGTCCAACCCCCTCCCCTCGCAGCCCCCGCTCACCACCCCACCGCAATCTACAGGCTGCCACCTGCCCTCTGCTCTCTCTCACCAGGCAGTCTGAGTGGCCTGCCGGCAGAGGATCTTTCGGAAGGCCTTGCGGAAGTCCTGGTTGAAGATGGTGTAGATCACAGGGTTCAGGGAGCTGTTGCAGTAGCCAATCCAGAAGAAAAACTGGAACACACTGTTGGGGACCTTGCAGAGTTCCGGGCAGATGGCCCCCAGGCTATAGAGGAAGAAGAAAGGGAACCAGCAGAGGACAAAAACCCCAATTACCACGGCTAGGACAAAGGTGAATCTCTTCTCTCTGTTGAGGTGGGTCTTCTTCCTCCAAGGGCTGGCGCTCAGGGTCTTCACCCGCCTCACCAGCAGCACCTCCCCTTTGGCAGTGGCCAAGGTCTCCATGGCCTGGGGAGAGCTCTGGGGGTGCCCGTTGTGCTGCTTGAGGCTGCAGCGCGGGGTGGGCTCCAGCGGGCTGGAGGCAGAAGATTCTTTCTTCTCTGGTTGGGGCTGGCAAGGGCTGGTGGCAGATGGTGGTGGTGGCATCTGCTCCTCCAGGCTCAGGAGAGATGTCCTGTCTGCTGGAAGAGTGGGGGTAGCCGGCCGGTCACTGTCCACAGTGGGCACTTGATGCCCATTGGGTTCCCCTGTGCCCGGCTGCTCAGGTAGATTCTGCTGGGGAGAAAGCTCAGAGGTTGGGCCAGTGATTTTCCTACTTGTCCCCTTCTCCTCGGCCTTGGCCTTCTTGCCCCTGGAGCCTTGCCGGGTCCGGTGCTTGGCTATCAGGTAAATCCTCAGGTAGACCAGGATCATGATGACACAGGGGGCGAAGAAGGAGCCAATGCTGGAGGAGAGGATGTACCATGCCTCCTCGTTGAGCTTGCACTGCGGCCTGCCATCCTGGGCATCCTTCTTGTTCCCCTTGTAGACAAGGGGGGGCAGAGAGATGAAGGCTGCAATCATCCACACAATGAGGATGATGCACTTGATCCTCTTGGGAGTCCGCTTGGAATTGTACTCGATAGCCCGGCTGACGGACCAGTACCGGTCTAGACTGATGGCGCAGAGGTGCACGATGGAGGAGGTGCAGAAGAGGACGTCCAAGGCCAGGTAGATCTCACACCAGGTCTTCTTGAAGTACCAGTAGCCCATCAGCTCATTGGCGAGGGAAAAGGGAATGATGAGGGTGCCCACCAGGATGTCAGCGGCCGCCAGGGACACCAGGAAGAGGTTCTGGGGGGCTTTGAGCGAGCGGCTGGTGAGCACGGCGATGATCACCAGGACGTTGCCGAAGATGGTGAAGAGGATGAGGAAGGTGATGATGGCGGCGATGGCGGCGGTGGCTTGGACGGAGTAGCCCTCGGGGCTGTCCATGGCTTGGTCCCCCCACCCCCTTTGGAGGAGGGGGGGTGAAATGAGGCTGGGGGTCTTCTAAGGAAGCGAGAGGGGTGCCAATCCAGGAGGGGTGGGGACCGGGCCCCCGCTTGCACTGCTCCGGGGGCCAGGCTGCAGCCTCAGCTCCCAGGGCTGGGAAGCCCCCATCGGGGCAGGAGCGGAAGCCCCCGGGCCAGGCTGCGCGGCGCAGGGGCGCGCTTCCTCGGCGCTGCGCTGCGCTGCGCGGGATCCGGCGCGCAAGAAGTTTGCCCAAGTCTCGCCTGCCCTGCGCGGCGCCTCCCCCGGCTGCGGAGCGAGCCGGCAGCTTGCGCGGCTTTTTAAAGCCGGCGCGGCAGGGGCTGTGCGGCCCGTCCCCCAGCCCCGGCGTGTGATGTCAGGCGGCTCCGCGCTCCGCGCCTTCCCCTTGGCAGGCACCGGCGGAGGGGCGAGGAGGGAGGAGACAAGAGCTCGGCGGGGAGGGAGGGAAGCCGCCGCCGCCGCTTTTCAGAGCATCCCGATCCAGCCGCCTCGGTGCCGGTCGGAGCCGGCTGGGGGGGGACCCCGGCTCGCCCAGCTCAGAGCGGGGTGGATGCGCCCCTTCGCGGGGAGCTCCCGGTCCCACGCCCCCAGCCCCGCTGGGACCTGGCTCCGAGCCCCCGGGGGTGGGGAGGCGGCAGGACAAGGGGCCCCTGCTGCCAAGCCCGAGGACAACTGGGCCAAGCGTTTCTGAGCCACCCCCCCGGGCGTTAAAGCCACCCTTGAACCCAGCGATTTGCCTCTGCTTCGCCCCCCCAGTCCCTGAAATTCACCCGCCTTGGGAAGGAAGGTGCCAGGCAGGCTGGCCGGAAAGCTGGGGTTGCAGCGCAGAGGGCGGCCCGGTTGACAGGTCGTAGATTGATCGCTCATGGGAGACCTAGGTCTGTTCCCAGCCCTGCCCCGGGACCTGGGACAAGTGGCTTGCTCGGTTTCCCATGTCCTGCCCTTGTCTATTTAGAGCGAGAGCCTCTCTCTCACTGTGTTATGTACAGCACCTGGCACCATGTGGCTCTGAGCCCCCTCGGTGCTACTGGGAGACAAATCCCAGAAATTACCGGCCCCGGTGGAACCAGTCCAGCTTCCGCTGATTTCAGTGGAAGTCAAGGTCCCGATCCTGAGCGCGCTGATGTTGATGGGAGATTTTTACCACTGGACTCAGCGGGAACCTGATGGGGCACTGTGCAGGTTAGGCACCAGATTGGGCTGCTCTATTGGCTGGTGGCATTTGAGAAAGAACAGAGCTGTCACTGATCCTCTTTTAGCTCAGGAGAGGGAGTCCTGTGTATTAAAGGATCCTGCTACCAGTTCTGTCTGGGTAGATGTTTGCTGTTTTACAGTGCAAACAGCCTCGCCCTAGTTAAAGTTGCAACTATAGTCTGCTGTCAATCCCCCTTGTCCTTGCAGCTCAAAAACCAAACTCTTTACGCTTCCACATTTATAATCAAAGGCCAGATTCATCTAGGCCCCTACTCCGCTGAGTGGCACAAGACGACAGAAAGCAACTACAACTCCTCAGCTGCGGATTTCCTCCCCAGCAGGCCGGAGCCATCAGAGCTATCTGCAATGCTGCCCATCCCCAGGCGGCCCCTAATACACGGCATGCTGGACTCCGACAGTGTCTAGTTGGCATAAATGGAGCAGCTTTTAGGTTACCCTCAGTTATGGTGGTGCCAGGACTGGGTTAGAACCAGCTCTGCTTGGCCAGCCCTTTGCAGCTGCACCCAGAACCCAGCCTCCGTTCTCACGGTGAATGGAAACATTCCCTGGCCGCTGTGACTAAATTAAGTACTTTTTGAGAGCAAACATCGTTAAAACAGCTCCTTCTCCAAATGCTAGCCAAGCGCCCTCCCTCCGCCAACGAAATCACATTACCGCCGTCCCCCCCATCTGAAAGCCCCGTCACTTCTCGACATTGGCGCCTGCAAGAGGCAGTAACGCTCCAGGGCAGGAGCACGACAGTGTTAAAGAAACTGGAGAGCCAGACGTGACTGTCTTTCAGTGACGCCGATAGGGAGCGAGAGCCCAGTGACAGGGCTTATTTCAACCTCCAGGATCCTCTCCAACCCGCCCCTTCTACCTAACACAGCCCCCTCTCCTTAGTATCCGAGCACCTCACAATTAGCTCCCTTTATCCTCGCACATCCCTGTCAGGCATGGCAGTGTTATGATCCCTGTCGTGCAGACAGGGAAATGAGACCCAGAGCAGCTAAGGGATGTGCCCAGGGTCACATAGGATGCTACTGCCTCCCCCCTTAATTGTTCATCTCAAAGGACAGGAAGGATGGTCCAGGATGATTTGAACTGGTGCACAATGGGCCAGCTCCTAAGCGCCTCACCTGGGGTACATGGGTGTGGCTCCAGTGAAGGATGCAGCACCTGAACACTGGAACAGGTCTCCATCACGGGCCACGTTTCAATCACCACGAGGTGTTTTTCTAGAAGACCGGCTCTATTTAAAGAGGAATCAATCCACGGAAGTTCTCTGGCCTGTGTTGTACAGGAGTCAGCCTAGATGGTCACTCACAGTGGTCCCTTCCAGCCTTGAAATCTATGAAGCTGGAGGAGAGGGGTGTTTGTCATGGTATATTTCAGAAGAAGTCCCTGTGTGAAGGCATTGGCTGCGCATCACCACTACCTATTAATGCAAGAGTGAACTATGGTCCTTCAAAGCCAGGGACAATTAGATGCAGATTTACTCACAGACAAGGTGAACTTCTCCCTTGTGCTGTGGGAACAGCACATGGCCTATGCTTGGCTGGGTCTCTACCCCGGGGCATTCTGTGATCACTCTAGCAGGAATTGAGCTGACCCTAGGTATAGATTTAAAGAGCTTTTCAGTATTTTATTCCCATTTTTTCCCCTGAGAGAATTCATTCCGATTTTAAAGGCCACTGTGATCATCTCTGACCCCCTGGAAAGCAAGGCTGTAAGACATCAGGAATCCAGGCTCACACCCCGCATCTCTTTTCTGGCTGCCTTATGGCACCGGGAAACTCTCAGACCAGCTGTTGGGTCCACCTAGACACCCTTCCGCTCTCAGGCTGGGCTTTGCGTGCCATCCATTCTCCACAGCCTTCCAGCACTTTAGCCAAAGGTTTATTCCCCCCACATTTCTTTCGTAGGACCCTTTTCAGCTCAGCTTGGAGTAGCTTGCTGAAACCCTGGCCCCACGCCTTCCATCGCAATGCCTCTGGACACAGAAAGTTACAGGAGCAACCTCTGAGAGCTGGGACCCGAGGAAGAGCTGGGTCAGGAGCGCCCTCTGCTGCCCCAGGAGCTGCTCACAGCTGGATCCTTTTTGCAAGGGCCTTAGTGCAGTGTGTGGGAGAGACATGGGGGAACTTTCTTTCAGCCCCTGGGTGCAGGGCACGATGCTATCCACTGAGGGGAAGTCCCTGGGACAATTCTAATCTGTAGAGGCGCTTGCTTAAACATCTTTGTTCTCTGTGCCCCTGAAAAAATGGAATCTAGACAACACAAGGCAAACCAACAACTTCATACCCAGGAGCTGTTCCTAAAACAGCTGAGCTAGGGATACTTCTTTATCCCCCTATCTCCCACCAGCCGCTCCTTCCCTGCCTCCCGCACCCGTTCCCTTCACTACCATGAGCGGGGCTCCGTCCCCAGAAATCTGCCAATGTCACCCCGCTCCAAAGGCCACCCCCATTCCCATCTCAGCTACTCCAGCCGCAGCTGCTGCCTCAAGAGACCACCTGTACCTTGCCATCCTCCCCCTGTCCTCAGCTCAGCCACTTTAGCACCAGGGGTTGACCCCCTCAGGCACAGGTTTTCCAAAGGCAGGGTGGGAGCAGGGGCCACGTGGGGACCTGATGTAAAGCAGAGCATTCCCATGCCCTTACTGTCTGTGGAGCAGGTGGCAGCATGGCATCATTTCCCAGCACGAGCCTCTGATGCCGGGCTGGTGGCAGAAATGGGAGCAGGCAGCTGCAGGACACAGTTGAAGCCAGCAAGTGGAGTCATCTGGCACAGCCTGGTAAAGATCAGGACCTGAGGGAGAAGCAGGCTGGGAAAGCGAGAGCAAGGGAACTGGACAAAGACAAGCAGGGGTCTTGGGGAGAAAGAGGGGAGCGTGCACGGGACATGACCTCCAAAGAGGGCTGCACAGTGAAAAAGCTTTGGGAAGCTCTGTGGAGCAGGAAGCCTGTGTGGCCTTTGCCACCTACCCCAGCGGTCTCCTTTTGGAGACCTATCCATGGTGCTGATGTGGCGGGCGGGGGAGAGGGGGTGACAAGGGACAGGACCTTGGTGGGGAGTGACCCATTTTACTCAACACTGTGCAGGCCCCTGCAATCCTTACTCCCCACTCCATACCCAGCTCACTCTGCAACCTTGTGCAGTCCCCATTGGCTCCAGGGAAAGGATGAAGGAGGACCGGACCTCCTCCATCCTTTCTCCTCCATGGACAGCCTGAGACACTCCGTGGCTCCCCCCCAGAAGAGCAAGTATCTTCAGGGACCAGCCCAGGCAGCTCTGGGCCTTGTTTCGCCACCAGAAGAGCCCTGTGACCTGCTCTTCTCTAGCCACTAAGGAGGACAGGAGGTGTTTGGAGGGTGGAATGGGCTGATTTGTAATGGGGGCGCCCTAACCAGTCTGGCTTCATCCACAGAATCGCCATCCCTAAAGCCCTGCCCAGCTCTGCCCCGGCCTACAGCTCCCTTGTAGCCCTTGCGTCCACCCTGCTCTGCCAGTCCAGGAACCACTGAGATCATCTAATCTGACCTCCCTGCATCACACTGGCCAGAGAATGTCCACACAATAAACCCCAGGGCAGAGATTTTAAAGAAACATCCCATCTGGATTTCAAAACTTGTCAGTGATGGGAACTCCTCCCTGGCCTTTGGTAAATCGTTCCCATGGTTAATTATGCTCACCATTAAAAGTTTGCATCATTTCTAATTTATGAACAATTTTTTTTGTTAAAAAGGGTCCAAAACTCAGAATGTTTCATTTTTGATCATCACACCAAAATGATTCAGTGGGTTGAAAACTATTTTCTTTTCAGGACTTAGTTTCTCCCCACAATTTTGGCTTTTTGGCACAATTCAGGATGAAATTTGGTCAAAGTCTCAGATTTTTTTGTGGATGGAAAACCCATTTTTCTGACCAGCTATATAAAGAAGTAACTCCTCTAGCAGGTAGCAATGGTAGGCTCCTATCCTCTGTGGATCAGCCACTGTAAGAGGATGTGTCATGTGTACTTGAGAAGACGGGTGGTGTTGCTATTAAGGAGATTTGCATTCTGTTCCCAGATGTGACACACGCTTTCTGTGAAACCCCGGGCAAGTCATTTCAACTCTGGGCCCAGATCCTCAAAAGTATTTCAGTGGCTAACTTCCAATGAAGCCATTGTAAATTAGAAGTCTAAATATAGATGCGGTCCAGATCGCCCAAGGTAAGATAGAGATAATACCACCGCCGGTTCACCACTCCTTCCTTCATCTTATCTCTGCTCTTTGGGGCAAAGACGGTCTCTTCCTAAATGTCTGTACAGCACCTCACATAAAAGGCCCTGATCTCAGTTGAGGCTTCTTGGCACAATGGAAATAGAAACATCAGAGATGCATCTGGTTTTTGTCTGGCAAATGCCCTGCATTGCTCTGGGGCTGCATCACAGCTGTGATTGTCTCCCTGCTTGAGAGATGGAGTCTATACTAGATATTCCTGTGCCATTTCGCGCAGTGCCGAGCACCCAGGGGAACGGAAGCTGCCTCTCATCTGCGATGGAAATTGCTCATATTGTTCTTTTTAGGAACGTGCCTCCTACTCTCCACCCCACTGCTCTTCCCTGCAAAGAAAAGAGCTGCTGGGCGGGAGACTTCCTCGCTGGGGAGCCATGTGAAAGGAGGTTTGTCTGGGATGTCTACTCCCCCCACCCCACCCGTGCTTCATGTTCCAGCATGGCTTTTCAATCCCTGTATTTAAAGATCTCCCTCACTCAAATGTCTCCACTTGATAGCCCCAAGGAAGGCAATTATCCCTGGCTAAACTGTGTGTAGGTAATTGCCTCCTCTTCCTCCCCCTGAAAAATCAGCCTCACAAACAAAAAAGAAATGGCTTCCCTGGAAGCTAGCCCTGGGGCTAGCAGGGAGGTGGGGTAGTGTTAGACACGAGAGAGGATTCCAGTCCATATCAGTTCACGTTCTCTCCCACCAGAGCAGCCTACGGGTATTACAGGGTAGGGGGGAGATTGTATATTTTCGCTGCTGGGCAGGCAGGGTACATTTCAAGGCTAGTCTCGGATTATCGTGACATCTCACACCTTGAATCCAGGGCTTGGTGGTGTGGGGCAGCCTGGCCAGTAGTTAGGCTGATTGCCTTTGCTGTGAGCTAAAAGCTCCCTGCGTGAGTAAAAAGCGCAAATCTCATTTCTAAAAGTGATGTAAGGCCCAGATCCTCACAGGTAATTAGGTACCCGTCACAGTGAAGGATTCAGACTTCATCTGTATGCTGAAGGCCCCTCCTGGATTTTCCCTGGGTCTCTTTAACCTGATGGCAATTTCATCGGGCCATGCTAAGACAGACCAAGTTTCCTCCTCCCATCCGTTACCTGAAATGCACTTCGGACACACTCCAATGACAGGAAAACCTGTCCTTCCACATGCTTTTATTACAGTAGCATCTGGAGTCTGCAGCTAAAATCAGGGCCTGTTCTGCTGGGCACTACACCTACACAGCCAGAAGCAGTCCCTGCCCTGAAGCACTGACAAGCTAGATAGACAAGACAGATAAAGGCCGGGAGGAGAAACTGAGGCACAAAAAGGGGAAGTGACTTGTCTGAAGTCACACAGCAGGTCAGAATCAGAGCTAGGAACCAAACCCTGGTCTCCCAGTGTAGCACCATACACTGCTTTCTCATAACCCTTTTCTTCTCTGTTATGTGCAGCATTCAGAACAGCAGCTCAGCAGCCAAGATCCTGTCACTTGAAAAGGGGACTCAATCCTTTTCTGGGATGTCAGTGCTGGCCCACATCCTCTCTGCAGGACAGGGCACTGAGCACATGAGCTGCATGCTGTCCTACAGAGCTGGCGTAACTGGTCCTGGTGGTGCTTTTTGCCACATAAGTTTAGGCGTCACTCCGTTTCCCATCACATGACTGGTTAGGCACAGAAGGCCCGTTTAAAAATCATCGAGAAGTCCCCAATAGCAGAATCCACCCTCTGCAAAATCAGCCCTGCAGAACGGTTAGCTCTGGAATTTGATATGGCTCACACTGCCTATCATTTCAAACAGTCCTCACACACTGCATGGCCTGTGGACCATCCCTCCCTCGGTAGCAGTTAAGCAAAGCACTCAGTAGCTAGTCATGCAAACAGCAGAAGCCAAGAGAACAAGAATTTAGGATGTAACAGTGAGCCCTGCAACCCAAGCCTTGCAAAATCCCACCGGCCTGTGGCGAGTGTCTTTCACAGAGATGTATTAAAAAAGTAAAGAATCCTTATCAGGGTCAATGTTTGGCAAATTGGCCATGGTTGCTGCTCCTAGACTGCCATAAGCCCAGCTGAGAGCTGTAAAGTCATAACCCTTCCTTCTTTCTCAGCACGCTCCCTCCAGACAATGGGTGTAGAAGAACAGACTTACCGTAGCCGGCTTTCGTCCCACAGCCCCTCCAGAGATCTGCCTCTTCACGAGAGCCAGCTCTCCAGCTGGTCACATTCAGTCCAACACCCTCCCGGGTAACTGAGAGTCCAACAAGCAATTTGGCTTATGTCCTTATGTCAGGTCTTCAGCCCCAATTCCGGGCCCCGTGGTCCTTACCCTCTCTTATCTCTGGGCTCCCCAAAGTCTATCAGTGGGTTTCATGTTGCCTTTCCAGGGAAAACAGGCCCTCCCAGGCATTCTGGAGTGAGCAGGCAGGGTCCATCTATTCAGATCTATCCTCTGCTACCTCCTTGGGCTTCCTTCCTTCCTTTCCAGCTCCTTCACCAGAGGAGAGATTCTCAAGAAGTACTTTCCCTGAGTTTCCTCTTTCCCTGTGCTACCCAGAACTTGTTCCCCAGCTCTGCCAGCCTCTCTGTGCCCCGAGAGGGACTACACAATGCTTTCCCTGCAGCCCCTTTGCCCCTCAGCTTCTTCCCTACTCACCCCAGCTCCTTTCCACCTGGGCTTCCTCTGTAGTTGGGCATGCCACACCTGTAATAGCAAACAATGCCTTAATTGACCTCACCAGCTCCCTGTAACTCTTTCAATGCCAGAGTGGGATAGTCACACCATTACAGGGCGATGCCTCTGTGTGGCTCCCTCAGGAGAGCAACCTTTCCCTCTTGAGGCTAAGGCGATGCGCCTTTGCATCTATGCCACATTTAAAGGGTGTTTGAAATCATGTTAGCCAAGACAGATCTCCATTCACCCCAGCCCAAGTGTTCCCTGCCCTGCAGTCAACAAAACCTGCCCTGTCATCAAGTCCCACCTTCTAATAGTCAGAGGTTTAGGAACACCCAAAGGATGGGGTTGTGCCCCTGACCATCTTGGCTTATAGGCACTGATGGACCTATCCTCCCTGAACATATCTCATTCTTTTTTTAACCCAGTTATACTTTTGGCCTTCACAACAAGTTCCACAAGTTGAAATACTTCCTTACATTTGTTTTAAACCAGCTGCCTATTAATTTCATTGGGTGACACTCAGTTTGTGTATTATGTGAAGGAGCAAATAACACCTCCTTATTCACTTTCTCCAAACCAGTCATGATTTTATAGATTTCTATCACATCCCCTCTTAGTCATCTCTTTTCCAGGCTGAGCAGTGCCAGTCTTTTTATTTTCTCCTCATATGGAAGCCGTTCCATATTCCTCATCATTTTTGTTGCCTTCTCTGTACTTTTTCCAATTCTAATATATCTTTTTTGAGATGAGGCGACCAGAACTGCACGCAGTATTCAAGGTGTGGGTGTTCCATGGATTTATATAGTGGCATTATATTTTCTGTTTTATGATTTATCCCTTTTCTAATGGTTCCTAATGTTAGCTTTTTTGACTGCTGCAGCATACTGAGCAGATGTTTGCAGAGACCCTACCATTTTATATATACAGTTGAGATTGTGTTTTCTGGTGTGCATGACTTTGCACTTATCAACACTGATTAGCATCTGCCGTTCTGTTGCCCAGTCATCCGGTTTAGTGTGGTCCCTGTGTAACTCTTTGCAGTCGGCTTTGGACTTAAGCCACTCTATAGTTTGTATTGTCTGCAAAATTTGCCTTCTCAGTTTACCCCCTTTCCCAGGTCACTGCAGAGCATCATTAGGCTCTGTGCCTCTCTTCAGGTACATCTGCAAACTGATACAGATTTCAGCTGGTCCCTGAGGAGAGACGTAGTTCCACCATAGAACAAACCCAGGGTTAGGTCCATGGTCACTTGCCAATGCTAGGAAAGATGCCCATTCCTAGTCCTTCACAAAGTTGAGTAGCCCAGAATTTTCCTGAATATCTACATCCAACCCACATTTAAGGAGACATCTAATGAGAGAGGCTGGTAGCCCAGGCATTAGGGGCAAGAGTTCAGTGCAGTCTAAACACTGTTGCTGTGCTGTGTTCAGCATCATGGGGTTTGCATGGCCGTCAGAGGTGTAGCGTAGGCTCGGAGCAGATGCCTTCAGAAAATCAGACACCTCAAGGCATAACCTCCAGCCAGGCAGTCCGTGTGGTGAGAGGAGCAGACGGGATGCAGCAGCAGCATCCTTGTCATCTTTGTTATCGATGACAATTCCCGCTAGAGAGGCCAGGGAGTAGTTCAGGCTAGTCGGCACGGGCAGGGGCTAAGCTATGGCAATTGCCTCAGCGGAAGAAACTCCTCCAGTGCAGCTGATGGCGTCACCTCTATAACTGGAGTTTATACCACGTGCATGGATTAAATGGTGCGTACGCTCATCATAGCCCTGAAGGTAAGGAAGTTAGTATCAGCCTTTTTTACAGACAAGACACAGGGGTAAAGTGAATAGAGGGCCTCCCTGTGCAGGTGGGCTGGTGAGCTAAGACAGTCTCCTCTTGCAAGAGCCAGGAGCCTCATACCCCCAACCCCATCCCCAAGGGTGCCTGTGAGACTGCGACATTAATGGGGTACACGACCTATTCTCTGCTTTGGCTGAGACAGAGCATCTCCCGCCCCACCGCCATCCATTCCCATGGCCTCTGGGCTTGTCATCCCCCCCACGGTGATTTGAATGGCACAATGGAAAGGAAAATCCAACAGCGACGAAGCCAGGAAAGAGCCGCTATTGTGCCATGCCATTTCATTAATTATCTTCGGCTCTGCTGCGGAGCCAAGGGACAAGCAAACGGCTAATTCACTCCTGTGCTTTGTACGACTTGAATCTTAAATCATCAAAGAAGATAGGGAAACTGCTGAAGATCAGAGTGTTAAAAATGGGAGACTTCTAGAAAGGACTTCCACCTGCAGATGGAGGCTCACAAAAGGAGCTAAGGTGATGGCTACCACCCCATTGAGGACTTTGTATTATAAAATATGCATTATAAACTCTGGGACTGTTCTCAGGGTAAAATGCATTTATAGTTTGCTAGCAAAAAACATTTGACAGTACATGTCTAGAAATCATGTTAAGTCACAGAGTGATTGAAACACGCTGAGACGGAATAACTTGCTATTCTGCTTCAGAATAGCATGATTGTAATAAGAAGCGCGTTACAAAGCTAACTCAAAGAAAGCTGTCGGCTTAATATCTAAAGGAACAGAGCCTAGACACACAATCTGTGAGCACCAGAAAGTGACAAATTCCGTAAAACTTGAAATGATTTTTAGATCATTGTTGAACGTTTGCCACAGTTATTTATGTCTTTGTAGTAAGTTAACACAAGGAATCTAGGCTGTTGATATAAGACATAGCAAAATAAACATAAGCTATCAGCAGCCCACAGTTAAGTAAGTGTGATTTTTAGTATATTTAGGATGAAGATTCGATCTCTGATTTACTTCCATTGCCCGAAAAGGCCATTTTAAATTGACTTGACACCTTTCTGTAATTAATTGTCTAAACCTTCAGATAGTAATTTTAGATTTACTCTTGGGTGTACTCTCCTATACTGTCCCACAAATTGCTGATTGGAAAATATCTCAATAGGTATTTAACCCTAGGTAGTACTATATTTGAGTGGTGCCTAACTGCATTGCCAAGTGCCAATAAATCTATATTTATGGTCAATTCAGAGAATAGTGACTAAGTGTAATTTGACTATTGTGTGATTGATTGCGGACATAGACCTGGAATAAAGTTTACCCAAGGGTTAAATTTGGTGATAATTTTATTGCTGTGTGACTAGATTCACGGAATAAGAGCACGGTTCTCAGTGACTGGTTTTTTTCTTTCTTCAGATGAGGTAACATTTTGTGTTATTCTCAATCTTCTAAACTTCATGGCAGTATCATAAAAGCACCTCTGGCTCTAGTTTCTCTAATTTCCCATTTTCCTTTTAAATTCTATTTTGATTAATCAAATGGCTTAAATTCCTAAGGAATCTCAAATCTTGACTTTCGCTCTGCAACCTGACATCAAGAGAGCTCGTGACAGACATGGTGAAAGGAATTAAGTTATTTGATTGCTATAAAAATTGGGGGGAGGGGAGAGGGAAACCACAGAAATTGGCAGAGGAAGGGAATCCACAGAAGATAGGTGACACAGAAGTAGAACCACAGGGATTTAGTGGGGGGAGGAGCAAAGAGGAATGACTTGCATTGGGCTGGAAGAAGGCAATGGGAAAGGGGCATTGATGAGGGTAGAGACAATCACAGATCTATACACTCAGTCACATTTAGCCAAATTCCTTGGCTATTGCCAGGTTTCCCTCTCTCCCCATGAAGAATCGTCTCTTCCCCAAGGCTGTGTAGTGGCCACCAGCTTGCTCTCCTTTTGCACTCGCCTCTTTCTTGCTTCCCTCTCTGCTCCCGGAGGATGGTCAGTGACATTTACAGCTTCTGGAGTGGGTGACTCTTCACAAAGCTCCCCCACTCCAGGACGCCAGGCGGACGCGGAGCTGAGAGAAGGCAGAGGAGCACGCTCGTGGGGCAGAGGCAGATGTGAAGGGCTTGCTGGGAGGCACTCGGCTGGCGCCTTGCTTCAGAGTGACACGTCTAGGGACTACTGAAGCAGCAGGCCTCATGTTCCCTGAGGCACAACACAATTTCCTAAAGACATCAAGTTTTAAATCCCCCCCAGCAGCACACACCGGCTGAGAGGATGCCCACGCCTTTGGCGTGGATAAGCCCGCACTGACATCATCAGGGGCTGTTTGTCCACGAGGCAGGTGTTTGCGGGAGGCCAAATACGCCCATATAGGTGGCCCGGGGGGCTGACTCTGCTGGTGTTGTTAAATTGGAATGGTGCTTTCTGGGCTACTATACGTAAATTCACTGGCGTTTCCTGGCTTAGCTTGAATGGGCAGCCTTGAAGGTACGAGCCTAGCTGGGCCGCCAGCTGGGACCGATGGAGCAGCTCTGAAGGCCTCCTCCCACTGAAGGGCTGGGAGTCACTTTGGGGAAGCTCAGAGAATTGGGTCTGGAGCTTCTAACCATGGAGAACTTTGGAAGTTCTCATCCTGGGAATATTGCAGAACTGTTAACCCTGCACGCCTCCCAGGCGCCTTAGCACCCGCCTCCCCCTGCCTTAGATAAAGGGCTGGAAAGCTCCCCAATCTCTGTTTTGAGAGCTAAAACCCCAGCAGTGGCTAGCACAAACCTACTGTCAGACCTGCTATCCAATCCATGGGGAGAAGCATCAGTCTACTCATCAGACAAGCTTAGGGCTTCTCTCTCTCCAGAGTCACGGCACCGAAGTCGGCAGAGCCACTGCCAATTTACACCGGTGTGACTGATTCGGCTCCCCATCTTTCAAGGGATACCAATGACTCCACAACCCCACAGCTGTCAGACGACAGTCATGTCAGTAGGCCTACAACTGGGAGAGGTCTTTTTGGTTTGCAGTCTCTGCAGCTGGGCCATGTCGCAGGTTCCCTGAGCCCTGTCAGGGTCCCCTCTTGTTTGCGTGGGTGGCTCAAGCAGCAGCAAGGGAGAGACTAAAGAGGGAATTGTAAAAGCAGAGGCGACATCAGGGAAAATCGGGGCGGGGGGCCCTCAAGCATGACTGTTAACCCCTTTATTTTTAAACAAATACCTTTCAGGTTGGTTGGGTCTCTAACTGGGGACCCGTCCACCAATCCCACTCCCTTCACGCATCCACTCACCTGTCTCAGACATGGAGTCTCTCATGATCCCTTCTCACTTTCCCTGACACTGTCTGTCTGTCCACCCCCGCATGCCACTAGGCTGAACATGACCCCTGCCCTAGGACACCCCTCCCCAGCCAGACGTCAATGACCTCGAGGAAGGCGATCATGGTCATCTGTTAGTTTTGCTGCAGGGACTGTACAGTGTACTGGCTGCTGGGGAGAGGTTTTGTGTTGCCTCTGTGTTTATTGCCTGAATCATCTGTCCCAATTTTAGCGTTCATAGGTTCATGAATTAACTTGTTTTCGGTGAAAGCAGTGACTTCTATGTTGTCCGTACTAACTGAAATTACAGCCCGTCTACTTTTCCTTGGTATTCTGCTTCTTCCTTACATCACCCTACTGGTATTAAGATTGGCCCTTCGGATCATTTTAATTTGGCTCTGCTTGGTTGCAATTTCATGTTCTTCTTTGCATAATGCTGAGGCTGTCTTTGTAACCTCCTGTGTTCTCAGTCTGAGACTCCACTGTCTCTTTCGACTTCAGTTTCCCGTTTGTTTAAGCGTGCTGTCTTGTCATTGCACTGAGTGCTAGTCTGAGTTTTACAAACCATTTATATTTGCTGTTTTGCATCTCATTAATGCCACACAGATGCAAAACCTCATCCTCCAAGTCACTGCTTGCCTCCTCGATAGGGTGCATTTTTGTCTTTTCTCTTCTTAGCTGTAAGCTTTGGCATAATGATTTCTCTCGCCACAATTATTGCATATGATGCCAGAGCATTTTCCAGCACCATGTTTTCCCCCCTTTGCCTTTTTGTCTCCTCTGCTTTGCGTTTGTACATTTGGAGATATTTTCCCTTGTGTTTTCATGGTTCCTCTGTGCTAGTTGGTAAATTATCTCTGTGTCTGCTCCACTTATGCTCTGCATTTGGATGTGAGCTGGTTCACTAGCTTTGCACAGGTCTACAGCTCTTGATAGCATTAGCGTGGGCTCTCTCAGCATTCTCATTCAAACTCCTGCGTCTTTCGTCCCCATTACTAACCTATCACGAGTTAGTTCATCTTGTGAGATTCAATAATCCCATGAGTCAGGCATTTGGTGCCATTTGACAATATACTCATCTATTGTTATTCCAGTTTCCTGATTACACTTGT
The DNA here is from genome assembly GCA_007922155.1 of Mesoclemmys tuberculata. Lineage (NCBI taxonomy): Eukaryota > Metazoa > Chordata > Testudines > Chelidae > Mesoclemmys > Mesoclemmys tuberculata. Next base: position 4,420,403 of record ML675633.1, on the reverse strand, counting down.
TGAAAAGATCCTTTTTGTATCTGACAATGTCTGTGGGCTGAAAATGTTTTTGGAGCACTTCTAGGATTTTACATGCTCTGCTGTTGCAGATGCTGTTGACGCATGTGGCAGCCTTTGCCCAGAGCAGCCATTGACTGCTCTTGTTTTGTTTTCCTTTTCAGTCAGCCCTGTTGCAATTTCCTATTGTGATCTAAAAAAGAACATCCAATTGCTGAATGCATCCTCTTTTGTGTCTATCTGCTTGGGGACAGGACTCTGGTACAGCGCCAGCATTGTTTTCTCTCTGGGTTTGATTTGCAACATTCTTAGTGTCTAATTTCACATCCCTGCAGCTGCCAACCCACTTTGGACACCATGCCCTGTGTGCAAGCAGAAGAGGAGAGTGTAACATTCAAACTGTATTCCTTCTGCCACATGGACTGTCCCTCGTTCATCAAACACTTCTTGAAAGTGGAATTCACTACATTCCTAAACATAACCACAGCATGGCGCCACTAGCAGGAAGCTAACATCGACCTCAGGTTTCTTCAACTCTTGCTTTCTCCTATCCCTTAACCCAGCCCCACACTTCCAGCTGCCACCTCTTAGGCTCCATATCTCCTTCCCTCTTTCCCTGGCCCTGCCCTTCGCCAGGACTCTTTGAACGCTAGGCAGCAATTCCTGAACAGCCTGCAAATGCCATGGCTCTAAGTCAACATGATGGATTTGGGACCGTTAGGGGGGTGTATGTGGATTTGGGGTGCGTCCATTCTGTTCTGTCTGAATAGGCCAAATCCAGGGATCTACAGCAAACAGGTGTGTTCCATCAGAACGCAGAGGTCTCGGCGGACATGACCTGGAAGAGGAGAGTTTGCTTCTGAAAGGCAATGCATTTCTGGCTATCTCAAGGTGTAGCAGTGCTTGCAAGGTTGAGGTGTCGCTAGAGCTTTGGCACGGCGGTGGTTGCATACATGTTAGAACAGTAGTGGGGCTAGCCTGGTTGGGGCCTGTGAAGATGTTGTAGCCGCTGGTAAATGGTGGTGGACACCCACTTGCTGGGTTTGTGCATGGGAGAAATGTCAGCCAGCACTATGCATCACACCTGGGCAGAGGAGGCAGCCGAGATCAGGATTTCCGCCAAGCAGTGTGTTAAGGGAGTGGTGGAGCATTGCCGTGGTGTGGGGGACACAGGCGTGCGTGCGGGTAGAGGCTCACGTGCACAAGGAGCTTGCCGCATCGTCATGTCTTCGTGTAACGTATGAGCCAGGGAAAAGTTCCAGTCCCCCGTTGTGGTGTGAGGTGTTTGTGAGCACAGGGCGACATCGTGTGGCCAAGCCAAGCCAGTGGCTGGGAAGCAAACGTAAAACAGAACATTTGGAGTGTGCAAATGATCCCCGGGGCTCTCTCGCAGTAGGCTTTTTGGGTGTTTTATTCGGTATAAGAAACTGTCTCCTTCCACGCACGCTTGAGCACATGTGGGAAATGACAAGCTGTGAGCCCAGGCGGGGTGCATGTAGCAGTTGCAGGGAGTTTTGGATAAGAAAGCAGGATATAACATTTTTATTGGAGATAATGTTTCAAAATGATCAGGTACAGAGTAAATGAAAGAGCACTGAACGTCCAGGCAGAAGGTACAGGTTATTAGTCAGTACAGAGTTGGAAGGGAGTCAAGGACTGCAGCAAAAGCATAACCTGTGGTATCCTGGATAGGGTGTAATATGTTTGCTTACGGTTAACAGAGCAGATCAGGAATTCGGATACATCACTTATTACAAGGGTTACATGGGGTGCGGTTAAGGGGAAGCAGATAAGTCCGTAACAGTGAAATGTCCCTCATTGAGTCAGTGGGGTGCTGAGGATAAGCTTTTAGTCGATAGGTTCTTCATGGTGGCGCTCCGGTTTACTCCTCATGGTACTGTCTGTGCCCGGTGATGTGCTTGATGTAGATGTCTTAGGACCACCGACTGCTGTCAGAAACCATGAGGCGCTGCATCAGTCGGGCGTGGTGCCAGCCGATGCTGCGGGCCCGCAGCACGCCCTTGTTGCGGGGGTCCCAGGCACCCAGGGCTCTGACAATCAGGGTGTGGATCTGGACCTCATAGCCCTTCGCTCTCAGGACGTCGGCCAGGGGGGTGTACTTCTCCTCCTTTCGAGCCCAGGCCACGTGAAAGGCCAGGGCCCTGTTTTCAAACGGGACCGTGACGTCCACCATGACTATCTTCTTCTGGTCCTCGTTGAAGATGATGACATCAGGCCTCAGCGGGCTGTCGGATCCGGGGACGGCAGAGTTTACAGTGACTATTCCCAGCCGGGCTGGGATGGCTTTCACCAGCCGGTCCTGGACCTCCTAGCTTTTATCTAGCAGTTTGCCTCTTTAGAACTCAAAGCACTTTACAAAGGAGATATAATTACTGCTATTGGGAAACCAAATCATGGAGAGGGGAAGGGACTTGCCCAAGGTCACCCAGCAGGCCAGTAGCAGCACGTGTGTGGCCTTGATGCGGAGTTTCTGAAAAAAAGATCATTCCAAAGAGACCACTCCCCATCCACACCTGATCACAGTCACAGACGAAAGGATGCTATTTCCTCCAACTCCCCAGATTTTGCCCAGTAGTAAGGGCAGGAGGCAGAGAGGCCTTTGAGTTCTGATTTGATACTAAAGTATTATATATCTTTGCTTACACTTTCCACCTCTGCAGTTTACTACTGTGGGAACATGGGGTAGCGACTGGTTCCTGCCAGAGCCTCGGTGTGCATCCTCACAAGTTTTTTAGCACTGAACCATAACTGAAGTTCAAATAAAGGCTATACTGTAGGAATCCATCCTGTACTCCTCAAGAAAACTTCCAAAGGAGCCCATTTCCAGCCCCAGCAGAACATCTTCATCTGTACAAAATGTGTGTTCTCTGGCACCTGCCAGAGACGGCCAGGAAACTATTTACCCATCTCATCAAAGTTCTCATGATTCTGAAAACGTTTCCCATTCCACACTGGGACGAACCCAAGCTATTTTGAAATTTTCGCAGAGAAATGAGAGAGACACCATCAGCCCTGAATAACCAATAGCCCACGGGTTAGAGCCCTCAGCTGGGGAGTGAGTATCTCTACACACTCTTGCTCACCAGTGTCACAATACACACACTAATCGTTTTCCCTGGTGTGGATCCTAGGTATGTTTCAGTTTCCAGGATTCAGTCACACCCCCGCTTCTCCCATAACTATTACGCTAGCTGAAATCAAAGCAGATCAGGTGATGCCAGTTTGGCAGGGGATCAATGCAATAAAAAAGTCTGAGACACAGGGTTACACAAAAAAATATGATTAGAATGGGAACGTTTTACTGACAGCCCCTTTTCTCCCTAGGTGCTATATCTTGGGAGCCCACTGATCAAATCTGACACCAAATTTGCAAGCCTGCCCCAGGCACCGATAGACACAGCAATTTTCAAGACAATCTGAATGTGCATGTGGATTTCAGAGGGGTTTGGGGGGAACCCCACCCCAGCTCTTAAGCAGTTCAACTGTAACTACAGAATAGCTAGAACATTTCCTTTTCCCCAGGTATCTGTCTTGCCTATTTAGATTTTCAGCTATTCAGAGCAGGAACTGTCTCTTATTCTGTGTGTACATAGTCCCTAGCACAGTGATATTCAGACAAACTCAGGAGCAGCAAGTGGTCCTTTAATGTTTCCCCAAGGGCTCTTTGCAGCACATGATATTAAAACACGGTGATTTCTTTATTAACCAGTCTAAGTTATTAACCCATCAGGATGCTTTTACTATGTTATTAACCACTTTGTATTTGACAAAATAATAACCTTGGAATAACCAAGAAATTATATAGACAGACAGAAAATGAAACAATGAAGTCACACTACTTTGGCTCTTTTGGGTAATGTTGATTGCTAATTTGTCTCCTGAGTCACTGACTTAGCACAATCAGTTGGGGGCCTCTAGGTGCTATGGGAAACAATCAATCATAATTTGCATTTCTGCTGCCCATACTCTCCCAGATGAGGCACCACACTGGGGATTTCAGTCTCCAGGGTTCTCAGCCTTGGTACCTTTTACCAATGACTGAAATTCCCTTTTAAACTATGGGATATTGACACTTTTCAGCTGATGTGAAAGCATTTTCAGAAATGCTCAGCCTGGACCTAATTCTGCCCTTCTCTAGGGACAGCACCAAGTGCTTTTATTGATAGCGACAAAATGAAAACTCAGCAGCAAGCGACTGAGTCTTAGATCTGTTTCCCAATCTTCCACTCTATCGAAAGTGCTGTTTGGGGGAGATGGATGAAATTGTAAAATACAATTTTAAAAATGGCAGGGCATGTTCTGTGCATCTGGGATTCTACATCAGCTAAGGTAGGTTGTAAACTGTTTAGATGGGGACCATCTTTTAGTCTTGTGTTTGTACAGCTCCTTGCACAATGGGGTGCTGTCATGATCAGGGCTCCTACATGCTACTGTAATACACCTAATATATAATAATTGGGTAGGCTGAGGGGGAAGGTACAGGGGTGAGTAAGGCATGTTCAGCATGTTCACTCTACATAAGCGCCATTGATTAAGTTTGGTTTCTGTGCATGTGTGTACACACACACACACACACACACGCGCGCGCGCATTGGGTTGGCTGTTTGGATTTCTTACCCGGGACACCAAGACAACGGTTTTCCAAAAACAAAACCATTTTGGTTTCATTTTTTAAAAACCTTTTATTCAAAGGTTATTCCAAAATTAAATATTTTTGATAAAAAAAAAGTCAGCAGAAAGTTTTAAAAAAAAAAAAGTGAAAAAAGGGCCCGTTTCAGAAAGCAATGAAAAAATACAATGGTGAGATTTTTGCATGCATTGTTTGGGGACAGGGGAGGGGGGAGGAGCTCATGTTTCAAGCTGCTCTAATCGTGTGGGACCTGGTCTGGGGACTGCAGGAGGACCCTGTATTTCTAGCCTGAGTAAATGAGAGATGTGGCATGGGATTCTCCTCTCTGCTATGGTCCACACAGGCTGCTGTCGTGGTGTCAAGCCTGGAGCTATCTGGGGGAGAATTCCCTTGGTGCTCACAAGTCCCAGCATAAAGGAGATGCTGAGGTGGGGATGGGAGTCTGCACCATGTGCTGTTAGCGGGATTCTCCGGGGCAGCCCCACAGGCAGCCCTGGGGAAGAATCCCATAAAACAGAAGAGCTCTGGGCTGCTCTGCTTTAGTCCAGAGGCAACACCACACCCAGGGCAGTCCAGAGACAGATGGTGGCTTAAAGCCATGCCCCTGGGCGATGCCACACCCCTGCGAGGCACAGCACAGAATTACAGCTCAGGATTCTAGACCAAAGGAAAAGAGAATAAGCCAGGGTCTCAACCAGGTGCCAAGCCAGCCATCATTCCCAGATCTCTTCACCATTAACTGTCAGGGCCATTACCTCCTACAGCAGGGAGAGCCACAGACTCGATGCACCAGGGCTCCCCTTTTGTTTTGCTGCAGGCTCAGTGCTTGGCAGTGGAAGGCCATTCTTTTTTCAGGCTGCGTGTAAACGAATGCCACATCTGTCCTCAGTAAGCACAGAGACGAGGAAATGGTACGCCAGCAGTTTATTGTAAAGTGCCTATCCCAGTTACAATTAGTGGGCACGGCTCCAGTGTGCTGACACACTTGGTGCTGCTCGCCACCAAGATCTGGATCTATGAAGCGTATCTCCACCCCCTGCATTGCTGAGACAGAGAGATCTCTAAGCCCAAGATCTGGGTAGGAACATATCGGATTTCCATGAAACAGAAGGCGACTATGAAAGCTACTTACCCTGCTGCACAGGAGATGCGTCCCCTGGCCTAAGGAAAATGCCCTGCACACTTCAGGATCACAAAGACTGGAACCACTTCATCGCCCTGCCTATGCTGCAGAATGCATCTGTCCCAACAAGCTGCTCATTCTAACTGGCTTCTTCATAGAACTGTGGATGTTAAGGTTAGATGGGAGTCCTCTCATCCACTACTCTGTCCTCTTGCAAAACACCAGCCAGAGACCCTCACCCAGCCATGCCTGACTTGTGGCTGAACTGCAGCCTAGGGCAGGTTCTGCCCTCTGCTATGGATCTACCTGCTGCTCCAGCAGCGTAACACGCTAGGGCAGAACTTTCCCAGCACAGCGTCTCTGTAAACTGCTCCCTTCCCTGCCCCTAGCCTGCTGGGAGCGGGGCTGGCAAGGAGAGGAAAACAGGTGTCCAGCATGACAGGATCTTGGGCTGTAAATTATAGCTACCGCTGCTTGCTGTGACTTATGCAGAGGCCATTTGGGCTACTGGAGCAGTCCAGAATTGCGGGGCTCCAGAGCCAAGACAAATCAATATGCCTTCACTACCCAAACTGCATATATGACCCTGGTGCATCAGGTCCCCAGGGAAACTGTTCTACTGGTTAAATTATTATCCATTTAACTGCCTTCGCTGTACTCAATCCACTCTAAGGAAATTACATTTTATTTCCAATTTGAACTGCACCTCCCAGAAATTGTATCCTTTCATGCCTTTGTCGATGAGATTAAAGAGCCATCTAGCTCTCTGAAATCTTCTCCCGACATAGGTACTTATAGGCTGTGATCACAACAAAGTCTGGACTCCTGTGAAACATTGGACAAATCTCCTAGTGCCTGGTTTTTAAAAGGTGTTTAGGTGCCTAAAGACAAAGATAGGAACCTAGGGGGATTTTCAAAAGCACCTAGGCTCTAACTACCCTAGAAATCAGTGATGATCAATTGAGATAACAACCTTAGTAAAACATCAACTATCACAAAACTGGTGATAAAATCACAAGCACTGGCAGCATCCGAGTTTTTGTGGAGCAAACATTTTTGGGAGGGGACAAGTGAAAAGCTGGGGGAAAAAATCGCTTCTTCATCAATAATTCAGAAACATCTGAAGGGGAATTTCCTGACACTTCCCAGCACATTGAGCTGAAACCTAGCCAGGGGCCCAAGGAATTTCAGAAATGTCTGAGCCCAAACAATAGGGGAAATTCTCTTGTAACCATAACTCTAGTGTTAGGGTTATATGCCCATATGTCCTCCCAGGACTGCCCTCCATGCCCCAGCTCACCCCGCCCATGTTGGCTTGCAAGGGGCCTGCACAGCCCTCAGCTGTCCTATGTAGCGCCTGTGCCACAAAGCAGGGTGTCTAGGTCTCTACTGCAAACTCCACCAACTTCTCCCGCATTCCCCACTACATCTGGCCTAGCGGCTCTGACTCAGCAAGAAGCCCACCACAGCATTTACTCTAGCGCCACCTCAGACCCCCCAGCCCTTCAGGCAGGGGACTAGCAGCCACTAATGAGCCTTGCCAATGGGCGTGTCTATCAGCGTCTTATAACAATCTTCCCAGCTGGCAGTGTTTCCTTGGTTTCAGATCAGCCGGGCCTCGCCTTCCATCTCAACCTGCAGGTCACACACTCCTGTGAAGTTTATCTCATTGCCGCCGGCAGAGTTGAGGTCGGGACTATATATGCCGGAGGAGGGGGAAGGGTGTTGAAAACCGCCATCTAATCCTGACCCAGCTTTGCCACTCATGTAGATCTCCAAATATCTCAGAAGCAGCTTAGGTTTCTTTTTGGCAAATGCCTCCAGTTCTAGAAAGCGAGGGGAAGGGGAGGAAAGGAAAATCTAATATCAACATGAAAAGACATACACTGGGATGGAGGAGGGGCAGTCTGAACCCCATGTTTTCTGGAATAACACTATTTTGGTATATTTTTAAGCTTTATCCCTAGTAAAGCACTGGTCCAGCGCCTCCTTAGGCATGTGCTTCTCTCTCAGGGCAGAGCACATAACCACAATGGTTATGAAGGGCGGAAACTTGTAGCTACAAAACACAAAAGTGCCTTTGGAAAAATCACTTCGCCATTGTCCAAGCTTGGGGTCTCACCCTGAAACCAAATGAGATACACCCACCTGATTATAACAGATGGGAAAGCCCCAGGGGGAGCATGGACCACATAGATGGGGATGGGGGAGAAATCCCATTCTATTTGTGGTGATCAGAGCTTCATTTTTTGAAGATGCTTTTTCAACCCTAATAAACACATCCATCTCTCTGCTTATCAGGCAGGTTTTACTCTCTTTTTATTTTTTGCTCTCAGAGGTAAATAACCCTGCTGTGCCTCTAATCTGATGCTTATAGAAAGAAAATAGCATTATAGTTGTAGCATTGGGCCTTAGCTACAGCAAACACATTCATTATTACATAAGAAATACATTTAAAGACTGTTAATTAAGGTTGTAAAGTCAAGCACAGAAAAGTTAAGAAATGGTTGAATTAAGGTTGCCCCACGACACCTTAATTCAGCCCCCTTGTGTGGTATACCACATTATGATACAATCTTTAATTACATGATCACATACTATTTCTTCCACAGGAGCCTGGTTTTACTCAGTGAATGCCACAGGCATAATATGATGCACACCATCCCAAGCCTGCAGGGAACATATGATGGCTAATTTCCTCCTGTATTTGCTTGAGTGCTCATCACTATAATATCTGAACACCTCACATATATTCACCTTGTTCTCAGAAATGGTTAAACCATTCAAAAAATAAAGAAAAAAAGAAAATTCAGCTCGAGGCATAAACCTGGATGGAAAATTTCAGCCCAAATGGTTCAAGCTTGGCAAAGTCATAACCAAATGAAAAAAGGGTCTTAAGATGGAAAATGTTATGCCACCTTTGTCATAAACCTCACTATCAATTTGGCTATTCAGTGTGAAACATTTAAGTTTCAAACACATGCATACACAAACATACTGGACAGAAAACCACACAAGCAAGGAAATGAGTTAAAACAGCTGAAATATATACCTTTTACTTCTCTGTCCACAGACATACACCTTCCACTATACCAGCTAGGCTATACCAACCCCTTAACTCTTCCCCTGCAGCTAACACCCCATCTCTGTAATTTGCAATTGTGTAACACACAGAGAGCCTTCGCTGTCTGGGCAGAGGCACAGTGAAATCTTAGCATCATGCCCACCCCATAAGAAACACTACATTTTCCAAAATGTACTCTTAGAAAGCCCTATCCCTAAAGAGCAGCCACTGTAATTACAATACAAGATCAGTGGTGGTTAGGTGGGACTACAGACAAACCCCAGTTACCTTGGGGTATCTTTTAAAGCCCAAAGACCCTGAAGGAAAAACTAATGAAGACTCCTGGTCTTGAATATCACGTATGTAATTATCTTCTAGGTCAAGACACTGGTAGCTTTAAGGATCTCCCTCGTCTAGGTCTAGTTTGGGTGCCGGCAGGCCAGTCTCTCACAAATGGTGTATGGAACAGAATGAGCAGCATTTATCCTACATAGATTCAAGTGACTGTGCCTCACTTAGAAAAGATGCAGGGAAACGCACCTTTGAGAACGAAGCCAGAGTCAGAAATTGTTTTCTGCTGTGTTTTCCAGATGAAGTAGAGACGCACAAACGTGGCCACATACAAGTCATTCAGCACGGCAATGACCTGCTGTCTGCGGTTACACTCTCTGAAAGAGACAAGGATGGGAATGCTTATCCACACCTTTGCTTTCCTTCTCTGCCAGCCCAGTAAACCCACAGAGGCAAGAGCTACAGAAACACCGCTCTAGAGATCCACACCAGCCAGAGACACATTTCTGTGTGACCCTAGGAATATGGGGAGTTAACTGTAGCTGGCACAGTAGTTCTGATGGATGTTACTAAGGTAGCCTAATGCCTCCTTTAGAACTATTTATTCCTTCGGACAAACTTTAACCTTTCCAGTGGACGTTTTCCGTGCTTTGACTCTGCCACTGACTGATATTTTTAAAGCTTAATTAAAAAGGTTCAGCCATCTTCAGCATCACAGGGCCTGTCAGACTGGATCAGACCCAAAGTCCATCCCACCCTGTCTCCGGACACTGACAACAGCAGCACCAGATGCCACAAAAGAAAGGGGCAGAACTCTGCAAGAGCAGATGGGGGGTGATGTGCCCCCACATTAGGTCTCACCCTGATCTCTAACAGTGATTGGCTTAAGCCCTGAAGCATAAGGTTTTCTCTCCCTTCCTATACTCTTTTTGTGGACATTAACTCTAACTCTGGGCACCACAGCTGTACATGGACCAGAACTCTCTATTGGCCAGTCTACTGCGATGCCCAGGTTCCTTTCCTGAGTGGATACTGTTAATTTAGAACTCTGCAAGCTGTCTGAATCAGAGAAATACAGAGCTGGAAGGGACTTCCAGATCATCTAGTCCATTGCCCCATGCTAAGGCAGGATCAAGTACACCTGAACCATCCCGCACAGGTGTTTGTATAACCTGTTCTTAAAAACCTCCAATGACGGGGATTCCACAGCTTCCCTTGATAATCTATTCCAGCACTAACTACCCTTATAGTTAGTTCTGTGTGAGCTTGAAAATTTGTCTCTCACCAACAGAAGTTGGTCCAATAAAAGATATCACCTGCCCCACCTTGTCTCTCTCATGTCCCCATTCAGTCTTCTTTCCTCAAGACTAAACAGGCCCAGGTTTGTTTTTTTTTAAACCTTTCCTCACAGGTCAGGTTTTCTAAATCTTTTGCCATTTCTGTTGTTCTCCTCTGGACTATCTCCAATTTGTCCACTTCTTTCTTAAAGTGTGGCACACAGAACTGGACCAATACTCCAGGGTTTCATCAGCCCTGAGTAGACAATGACCTCCTGTGTCTTACATGCAACACTCCTGTTAATACACTCCAGAATCATATTATCCTTTTTTCACAACTTGGTCATATCGTTAGCTCGTATTCAATTTGTGATCCAGTACAACCCCTCTTCTATAGTACCACCAGCTAGCCAGTGGTTCCCTGTTTTGTAGTTGTACATTTGATTTTTCCTTCATAAGGGCAGTACTTTCCACTTGTTTTTATTTAATTTCATCTTGTTGATTTCTGATCAATTCTCCAATATATCAAGGTCGTTCTGTACTTGAATCCTGTCCTCCAAAGTGCTTGCAACCCATCCCAGCTTGATGGCATCTGCAAATTTTAAAAGCATCTTTCCATTCCATTATCCCAGTCATTAATGAAAACGTTGGATAGTATTGGACCCAGGACTGATCTCTGTGGGACTCCAGCTTAATTGCGAATATGGATAACTACTCTGAATACAGTTTTGCAACCAGTTTTGTACTCACCTTATAGTAATTTAATTTAGACCTTATTTCCCTTGTTTGCTTATGACCATGTCAAAAGTGGGACTGTCAAAAGCCTACTAAAATCAAGACATATCACAACTATTGCTGCCCCCCATCCACTAGGCCAGTAGCCCTGTCAAAAAAGGAAATTAGGTTGGTTGGCACGATTTGTTCTTGGCAAATCTATGCCGGCTGTTACTTATTACCCTATAATCCTCTAGGTGCTTACAAATTGATTAATTATTTGTTCCAGTATCTTTCCAGCTAACAAAGTTAGGCTGACTGGCCTATAATTTCTCTTTGTTCCCCTTTTTAAAGATAGCTACTGTGTTTGCTCCTCTCCAGTCCTCTGGAACCTCGCATGTCCTCCAAGATAACTGCTGATGGTTTTGAAATTGCTTCAGCTATTTCCTTATATACCCTAAGGTGAATGTCAACAGGTGCTGATGACTAGAATACATCTAACTTATCTAAATCTGTTTGCATCCATTCTTTCCCTATTGGGGCTTGTGTTCCTTCCCCCATGTGGTTAATATTAATTGTGTTAAGTATCTGGTCAACAATGAACCTTTTCAATAAAAACTGAAGCAAAATAGGCATTAAACAGTTCAGCCTCCCTGGTGTTGTCCATTAGCTCTCCTTCCCTGCTAACAGGGGACCTACACTTTCCTTCATCTTTCTCCTCCTTCTCAAGTACTTACAGAACCCCTTCTTCTTACCTTCTACGCCCCTTGCTAGATGTACCTCATTCTGTGGCTGCGCCTTCCTGTTTTATCCCTACATGCAGGATCAAATATTTCTTTGCTTATGTCAACGTGGCACTTCATCTGCCAGCATGCTGCCCAGACATCCAATGGTTAAGTCCCACTGAAGTTTCTTGGACTTAACTAACCTAAATAACTACCTATACCAGAGCCTGGATATAGCCCCAGTCCTGTAGTGACCAAATTCTACTCAGTATCAAACCACACCAGATACTGGAACATATGAGAGTGCTAAATACATAGACAGCCCTACTCTAGCAACCTGTCTGAGCCAGAGATACAACCAGTCCTTCAGCACATGATATACAACGAGAATCCATTTACTTCTAGATGCACAGCTAAGTAGAATGCCCCTTCCTGCTTTATTGGTACATGACTCCTTCCTCTCTACATGTGCTCATATTTCAGGCCTGTCTACGCTACAAAGCTGGCTGTAATTGGATCGCCTGGCACGGTGGTACATGGAGTGTACATAGGCCTTTAGTAATATAGCATGAGGTCTACACACAGGACTCTAGGGCCACAATGGGCTGCAAGCTCACCTGGAAAGACGTTCTTCCCTCAGGGCCTGGACGACGATGCGAGTGATGTTCACAGACATCACACAGAAAGGGAAATTCTGGAAAAGAAACAGAATTAAATCAGCGATTCCACCCCTGCTCTCATGGATAAGGCCCCTCTTCTTCCCCCCAGCATATTGACAATGCCCTTCCTTATGTCTCTGTTATTAATTAGAGATGGGCCCAGATTTAAACCTGGATATTGTGAATTCTTTGGGGGCAGGGGCCGTCTTTTTGTTCTGTTTGTACAGCTTCTGCCACAGTTGGGCCCTGCTTCAGGACTAGGACTCCTAGGCACTACGATGATATAAATAAATATGGATACACATTTGGGTCAGAGTTTGCAGTTCAAACCCATATTTCCATTGGGCCAAGCCCAACCAGCCCTGACCCTGAGTTTGACTCCAGTTATTAAACTCATATTTTAATCTGGAGGGTTGGTTCCACCAATTCCCATTAGGAAGATACAAAGTCTGGATCATTGTGATCATCTAGCCTGACCTCTTGTATAACGTGGGCCAGAGAACTGCCCCAAAATGTGATTTGGGCCTATCTTTAATTAAAACACCTTTTCCCTCACCAAAACAGAATAAGTAATGGTGGGTGTAAAAGAAGTGCAGGCAATTGACACACAACACGGGAAAAGTATTATGAATGAGAATAGTTCGGCTAATGGAACTAAATTTTGACTAAGGAAGGCTGTGGAGTTGCCACCATCAGATTTATTCAAGGCACCGGGTAACCAACATCTAACAGGGATGTGGAAAGACAGCACCAATCGATCAGAAACTGGATGAAGCAGAGAATCTGGGCTGTTAAAAGATTTCCTAGCAGCCAATCGAAAAGCAGGACTCCATGCTTACCTTTCCCTGAAGTTTAATAATAATAAATAAATACTAATCCAGAGTCAGAGTCGAAGAGGGAAGGACATGCCTGTGATTCATGCTGGGACAGCTTGAAAACATCTCGAGCTAAGGGTAATGTCCGAGAGTCCATTACAAAATATAGGGTTTGCATTAACCCGAGCATTCCAGTCCCACGCAGGTCTGTCCCAGGATCCATACCTTTAGTATAAAAACATACAGCCAGGTAAGCCGTGCTCGGTCCTGTACTGAGTCGCTCAGTACTTACTCTCCCTGTCTTATTACATGCCTGCTCTGGGGCACAATATACATTTTGACATACCCTTTCCACAAAAAAAGCATTTCCAGTCCTTATGGTTACCGAAAAAACCTCAAAAAATGTCAACCAAGCATTAACTGGTGCAGCAACACCTTCCTGAATCTGCAGTCAGCCTGCGACAATGGCTCTACATGATGTGAACTGCCCCACGCATCTCATTTTTCCCAGTTGGCCACTGAATTCTGCATTTCCACCCTGGAATTCACCGTTTTGCCACAACTGGGCACGCAACATATTGTCTCCTTACCCTGCCGGGACCTGCCTGCAGCAGCACTTGCTCTCCAGTTTTCCCATCCAGGAGAAGTGAACTGGATTCCCTGCACTACTCCATGAAGCCAGGCCACAGAGGAGTTACAACCTCTCTCCCTTTCTTACCATTTCCTCTCTCGTCTCTGGATCTACCATTTGCAGAGTGACTTTCCTCTCTGGTGGGTTTATGCACCAGAATGCTTGTTAGCCACTGTGATGCTTCAGAATATGCTTCAGCCACGCCAGCTAGCAGAGGATTCTGAGACATGCACACAGCCATTAAAAGGGGGGAGTAGCGAGCCATTTGGAGACCAAATGGGATTGGTGCAATTGTTGGATATTTTTTTTTTGATGCCAACTAATGAGATGGATGCATTTTGTTGTTTGGTGGGTAGGGCTTTTTTAATGCTTATTTTTAGATTATGGAATTCATTTCTTCTCCATCCTACCTACCCTGGAAGACTCAGGATAACTGGAGATCAAGCATCCAATTTTTACAAAAGAACCCAATGAATTCTTCAAGCAAAAGCTCGTGAGTTTCCAAAATCCCAAGGACTGTTTAAGTAAACTGCACAACATTTGGGTGCCTGAATAAAATGTTTGAAACCTTAACTCAGCATCCACAACAGCTAAAAATCATATTTACATGCAACTCTCATTGTACCCCCATTACTTTACGATCACAAAATTGTGGGTTCTGAAAGTGTCTGGAGCAAAAACTGCAAACATTGGAAATAACGCGCTTGTGCCATGTCCTAGGCATGGCAAGGACGGATAGACTAAGACACAACGACATCTGTAGACAACTGAAAGTGGCTACAAACATCAAAAGGCCCCATGTACAACAGTTTGGCCATGTTGCTAGAATGACCTTGTCCCAACTGCCTAAAGCTGTTCTCTGTGGAAGACTGCAGGGAGAAAGAGTCCATGGACATCCAAGACAATGACCTCAAAAAGCTCAAAACAGACATGGATGGAATCTGCTCGTAACTGCGACCTACCCAACCTTGGCATTGGAAAAAAGAAATGATGATCCTCACAAAGCCCCCCAAACATCACACAGACGGGACGGGCGCTGGAGGTGAATTTCCAGCTTAGGTAGACATGTGCGTGCGAGCACTGATCGAGCTAGCATGCTAAAAATAATGAAGTAGCCACAGTGGCGCAGGCAGCGAGATGGGCTAGCTGTCCTGACCACAATCCTGCCTGAGATCCTAGGGACACAGGTGCAGAATAACAGTTGAATATGGTTGCAGGGACACTGGTGTTGTTTACTTACCTGATTGGATCTCTGTGAAAAAAAATAACCCAGTGGTTATAGTGCCTGCTGTGTCCTGCAAATCTGTGAGGCAAAGGGAGAAAAGATGGTGCCAGGGAGAAGGGAGGACATAGAGCGTCTGCTGAATTTGAACAGGGCTATTAGAAGTGCTCAACATGGAGTTATAAGGGAGGCCCTGAAAGAGCACTTTACCGGTGAGGCATTTTGGTGGACTATGCCCTACTTGGCCCTGCAGTCTGGGGGCCTGTAAGGTGTACATCCATGACTATAACACTGTCAGGACACCTATTAATTTTGTGGTGCTTCTGGTAACGTTTATGATTACCACATTGTGAGTGTCATGGGTCACGAGTTGTGTCACACTGTACAAAGTAAGCTGGGTCCTTTCTGTGTTGCTAGACACTCTGCAGCATATGTTGGGAGCCAACAAAGGTGAATCATTGTCTAAAAATTATAAATTTTATTGAGTAATAAAGCCAGAGCAAAAAACCCTCATCTGTGCAATTTAAAAGCACATACATTAAAACCCTAATAAAGCAACAGAACAGAGCTTAACAAGAAGAAAGAACATCCATGTCCATTTTGGCTACACATACAGCAGGCGTGGCTCTCATCGGTCAGTGTATGTGAAGCTGTGGTTGTCTTGACTGTCCCTTGATGTGGAGTGGTCAGTTGAGATACAGCCTGATGCCCCGTGGAACGTCCGGGGGCTGTAGAGAGGTGCTGCAGTGGATTCCTCCAAGGACTGCAAAGGGAGACGAGCCCAGGACTGTTGAACCTGTAGGTCCGTAAGAGACTGCAGCATCTGTATTTGTTGCCAGAGAAGCCCCGTTACGTCCTGGTGCATCTCTCCCTTCTTTGCCCGCCAGGATTCCTGTACCGTTCTCCTTGTCTGCTCTCTCCTTCTCCTTACAGTCTGCAGTATTCACCCTCCAGGCCCTCTGTTCACCCTCTGATGCAGCACTGAACGTGTCAACCCACGTCCTCTTCTTTCTCCTCATCTGCTTCAGACGTTGGGCGGGTGTGGAGGGGGAGCCCCTCGCGGCTACACCGGCAGCAGCTATAGTTGAAGCACACAGAGGTACATTGTTAGCATAGCCACAACAGAAAGCAAAAGTTAAGGTTCAGAACTCCTTTCCCTGGCTCCCCTTCAGAGAGTTTGTGCTCAGAAGCACACACAGTGCCAGTCATGGTAACTATGGCCCACGAGGGGCGAGGGAAATGAGGAGGGAATTGCTCAGCTGCATGAAACAGAGTACAGGGCAATAGCACAGAGCACTGGCACCATTTCCCCATGGGCAGTAGTGATTTTAGACAGTATCTCACTCCTAAGGCACAGAAAACACAGCTGATGTTAGCCTCCCAGAGCAGCCTGAGCATGTGTGCCACTAGCCTATTCACTGCAATGGTGCCTGCTGAAGCAATCGCTGACTGGCACGGGAAAGAGTCCTACTGCAGAGGAAATAAGGCTGCCACCCCTAGAAACCTTTGGCAGAGCATCTCCATGCAAGTTTCATCGAGATCTCCCAGGAGTCAACAGACGTCCCTGTGTACATACACAAACTGCTACGCAGGGCTTCCCCTCCTCCCCACCTAACTCCACAGAGGAATGAAGAGCAGAGAACAACAACTCTATCTCTGTTGTTCTGCCACCTCTTCTGGCACAAATACATTAAGAAAATGTTGGTAGCTGTGTCCTGCTAAGTTGGGAGTACCATCAATATGTCATTGTAATGGGACCTACATTTACACACTTACCTGAGGTTCCTTTCCCAGCATTGGGTCATCCATGCTCAAGTGCCAGGACTGACTGGACTGTGGTGGTGTCTCAAAACAGGTCCTGGATGGTGACATAGCTGGACCACATGGTTGCAGGTCCCCCATCCTCCTCTTTGTTGTTCATGACAGGATCTGTGTCTCAGGCTCCTCAGAGGTCCCCCCCCAGTGGTCTATGGGATGGTGGTGAGGTCTCCGCCAAGCATGGCATTCAGCTCTTTGTAAAAGTAGCAAGTCTGCAGCTCAGATATGAGCCTTCCCAGCCTCCTGATATGACTGCCGCAGTTCCTTCACTTTCACATGGCACTGCTGCTGGTCCCTATCATGCCCCTTCTCCTACAGCCTCATGCAATCTGCTCATAGCTGTCTACATTTCTTCAGCTGGTCTGTAGCTGTGGCTGCACAACCTCTTCTCTCCAAATCCCAGGAGATCTGGTATCGCCTGTCTACTCCAAGCCAGAGCACGTCGGGAGCAGATGGATGGCTGAGCAGTTGCACACAACAATGGAGATTGCTGCTAGGAATGCTTGTCACACTGGACAATCAGGAAAAGGCCTTTCAATTAAGGTGTGGAGAGGGAGGGGCTTCCAGTCTCTACGACCCCTAGAGGTGCTGATATTGCGTCACCGCAATGGGGCGCTCACATTGGTGGAAGACAAATTTAAATGTAGACACATGAACAACTAGGTCAGTGCAAGGTGGCTCAGATCAACCTAACTTTGCAGCATACACCAGGCCTTAGTTTGTCTGTAGTCCATATAATCATTAAACAATTTTCCTTAATTATAATTTAATTTCTTCAAATGCAGCCTATGCATAAGAGTTCAATTCATTTTAACTAGGTGGAGAATTTGAAGAGTCTGCATTACTCCATTGTTAAAATCACTCCAGACAAACTAAAAACAGATATGCTAAATTTCTAAAGAATCCAATTTTTAATAAAGTGTAACTCAAACTAATTAATGGATTTATTTGTAACTTCTCAGAAGATAATTCTGTAGTTGAAGAATAAGTACTGTGTGTTTGCTGTATTATTTTAAGACACAAAACAAGGGCTGAGTTCCTGCTTTATATGCAAATTGGAATGCAACCACAGCCCCAGAGTTGTGACCAGTGCCTCCCTACTAAAATCAAACCCTCAGAAAGAGCTTCTTATTCACAGAGCTCACCTACAAACAAGTAGCAGTGGCCAACCAAGAACATGTGGTGAACCAGCTGTGCCAGTGGTGTCTTACTGAGCCAGTTACCACTGGGAAGTTAGCAGCTATACCAATGGTGGCAGCAGAAACTGACAGCAGCAGCTGCAAAAAAAAGCATGCAATATACAGAGGCTGCAGGGGGATGGAGGTACCAAACCCAAAATCCTTTAAGTCAGTGTTGAGTCACATCAACACAGGGCCAGAGTGACACGTGGGGACCCTACCCTCAAAGTTCTGTACTACAGATCCCAGACTCTCCTCACCACCTCACAGCATACCTTGAAAGCCCAGCTCTTCCCAGTGGCTTCCATAGCGGGGACAATCGAACCTGGAGCCTGTTAGTTTCTTGTAGACAGTCTGCAGGATTCTCATGTGCACATTCTCGTTATTATCCAAGCCACCTGCATGGAAAATACTGATCATCTCTCTTTGACATTGAACACTCCTTTTCTCTAACACACCAATCTGGAGATATGGCCAAAAAACCTACCGGCAGGTTACACGGATTCACAGAAGAACCAGACATTTATGCAGATAAAAAGAACATTCAGTTACACTGGTCAGGATTAGGAAAAAAAAAAAGGTGTTCTGAAAGGGATGGAAACCTCCAAGTTTCAGGGCACAAGCCAATCCTCATATTGCGCAGGGTTAGAAAAAGTCCCTCTCTGTAGGTAGATTAACAGTCTGATGTATCGCTTCTTGCATTTTCTTATGACACAGCTGGTGCTGAACACTGAAAACAGATACTACATACTGGAACTCCCAATAAGGGAAAAGCTCCTCTGTGCAGAAGACAGAACTCTGCATGGGGCCAGCCGCAGAGCTCTGCAAGAAGCTAGGGACCACCCTAATGTTCCCCACTTTCTGCTCCCAGTACAAGGTGCACTTCCTTGGCCTTGCCTTTGCTAACGTAAATACAGAGCAATGGCTATATTTAAAGAACAAAAATCAATGAAGTGGCTTGATTTGCCTGCCGAATCAAGCCACTTCACTGTGCACATTTCTCCCCCTGGGAGAGGATTAGAGAACAAATACCATGCGACAGATGAGTCACACTGCTTAATGCAGTGCAGGAAGGCACTTGGATGCTACGGTGAGGAGCACAGCACAAGAACCTGCGTAGAATAGTACAGATTAGACTCGACTTCTGTTTGACCCAGTGTGACAGTGCCCATGTTTCGGTGACAATAGTTCATTTCACTTGATAAAAGTTTGGATCATTTATTTCCCCTCTATCTATGATACTTATCTGGCCCCCATAATCATAGTGTCTGAAATCTGTGTAATCTTTAATACATTTGTCCTCACAATAGCTCTGTGAGGTAGGGCAGTGCTATTCTCCTGTTGTACAGATAGGGAACTGAGCGCAGAGAGATTAAGTGACTTGCCCATGGTAACACAGGAAGTCTGTGGCAGAGCAGGGAAGTCCCAGATTAGCCCTCTGACCACTGGACCATCCTTCCCGTTAGCAAACACCAACTAGACATGTAAAGATCGTGACATCTGACTTCCCTGATTCTTTTAGGGAGAAGAGATATTTCTCAACCAGCCAAGCCCCTTCAGCCCCTCCAAATCTTCATACAAACAATGATCTAGGTGATACACAGGGAGGCCCTCATGGAGATTTGGTATCTGATAAGCCTGACATCCCCCAGCAGGAACCTGGTATTTCCAGGGTTCATACACAAACCCTAGACAATAAAGAGACCCCAGGTCAAATGCCGCCTCTTTCTACAGAAGGGATTTGTGACCCCATGACTCAATGTCTGGTTTGATGGAGAGGAAGGATGCTAGTGAGGTGTGTAGGCAAAGAGGAGAGAGGGCACAAGATGCCCGCTGAAAGCACACAGTCCTGGGTACGCAGGCAGCAGTTCAGGGGGCAGGGGCGGGGTACTGTCCTCTTGGACATCTGCTGAGGGGAGGGATGGATCACACTTCAATCACTGACACGTAACCAAAATCACTCATCCAAGGGAGGTTGATTAAACTGGCTGGGCAGAGCTCGTCCTCCTCATTAGCAGGGACTACTCACACTGAGCTATTGCCAGGGCCAGATCCCGCTCGCCTTGCAGCTGCTGATGGAGTCGGGGAGGGCCAAAGAAGAAATGAGCCACGGCAGACAGCCCTCGCCTTGGTACCGTCGGCTGGATCTTTTTCTAAGAAAAGGATGATACATAAAGAGAGCTGTTAGGGTATGGGATGCCGTTTTCCTTGACATCATCTGGGAGAAGACACGGCAGCAAATCCTGTTTGGAAAGGGAATTTTTTTCATTAATTGGGTAGCGTCACCAAGAGTTGAGGTTGCATAACCCTTTCCATTATAAGACCTGTTTTAAGTTGCCTATGATTGAACTGACTTCAGACAAACTATTTCTGGAAAGTTTCAGCAAAACCTTTTCAACTGCTTCCAAAAATGAGATGAGAAGAAAAACAGGTAGGTCAAGCAACATTAAACAATTCGTACCACTGTTTCTTTGAGAAGCTCTAGCACCTCTATGCTTTGCAGGAAGGACTTGATATTTGGCAGGATGGAAGAGGTGCCTTTTGTTATCCCCATGAAAATTCACTAAGATATAGCTGCATTATGGTAAATCCCCATTTGCACATGCTTGAAAGAGGTTTGCAAGAGCATGGCAACTACATTCTCTGGACGTTGTCTTGCATTGAACATGCTCTGGCTCAGAAGCGCAGAGGCTGGGAGTGAATTTTCCTGCAACTGCTCCTTCCGGCCTACAGGCCACCAGAAGTGAGTGGAAGAAGCCTCCCCCTCTTAGCGCCCAAGCAACATGGAGAAGGAAGCAATCTGACTTGAATGCAGGGTGCAAAGGGGCAGAAGTAGTAGGCATAAGCTGGGAAGGACAGAACCAGAGAGGGATAGGCTGGAGGTGAAGAGAGAGATGTTGTGGGGTGAGGCAGAAGACAGGGTAATAGGAAGCAGGGGCAAAATGAGGAAGGCTGCTTCTGGCCAGGAAACCCTGAGTTCTAGCCTCACAAGCCACTTTACCTCCCTATGCCTCAGTAAAATACTTACCACAGAGAAGTGTTCCTGGAACTAATGAGCTCCTGTCTGCACAGTGCTGTGAACACACATAGCAACGCTACTTCATTCAGTCCCAGTTGCCCATACATACCCTGCACTCTGACAGGTCAGCTGTCTGGAAATACTGCAGTGCTTCATTGAAGGAAATCAGGGGCATGTGGCCTGCAGCCGTCCCCACGATCCCTGCAAATGTGAAAGAGAACAGTCTTGCCTGGGAGTCATGACAAGTCTCGTTACGTTGAAAGTCATAGCCTGCTCCATGAAAAGCCCTGCACTCCAACCGGCTTCCCTACGCCATCAGTAATGCTAAACTTTGCCTATTGGCCTTACAGAGATGCTGCACTAGTGGCAGGCCAGGGCTTGTACTTTCCCACAAAATCTCTCTTTTGTTTTAACATCTTCCCCAGTAGATACTTTCTTCCACCTGTGTCCAAACTGAGACCTACAAGCATAACAGCACCAGACACAAGGCCTGCAGGATGTGCTAGTCACCCCACTCCTTCCACTCAGCTTGCCCACTCCGTTCTGGACAGAAGATAGATAGTAAGGAGAATCTGAAATTGTGACCGTGTCTAGGTTCTCTCCCCTTCTGCTTGAGAGCAAGATGTGTCAGTGTCCCCTAAAGCATGAGTTCCCCAGGCCCCATGAGACACTCCATTGCCTGTGCCAGTCTCAGTCCCCTAGTCTCTCTGCAGGGCTTCAAGCCTCTGAAGACGTCAATTCACCAGCTCTGCAGCTTTACCGCACTGCTAACATTGGCATCAGGACCCCAGACCAGTCACTATCTCCACCTTCGTACTACGATACCACACGAAGGCAAAACTGATTAAGCTTTCATTCGGTGGATGCATGACTCAGTTTCCCACTCTACACTCCCCACAGCACCCCCAACTCCCTCATCGATACCAGCCTGTCTCTCTCTTCAATGTCACTACAAGATTTAATTTACACCAATTGTCAAGGATACCAGGGGAGCGTCACTGCAGTTATCTGTACCTGACTGGATATTTTCCACAGCCTCCCATTCTTCCTGGGCTCGCAGCACCTCTGCACTAGTATCTGGCAAAAGAGAGACATGAAGATGGTTAGATGAAGCTGGAACTCTTGGGCCAGGTGTTTGCTCTGTTTCTTCATCTGCCTGCAGTAAAAAGTACAACAGTTCCTGTGACCTGACACACTGCCACTTTTGGGGGCTCATTTAATTTTCCATTTTATCACAGACTAAGTTGGACGCTGTCTGAGCGCAGCAGATCCTTTGACAGCTCCTGCCTTGATTATCTGCCATTTGGGTCAAGAGGCCTGCAGCAAATTCACCCAGCTACACAGAAGGGAGAGAATATCTGCAGGTCTCTCAGGGGTGCTGCTGGTAAAGCTCTCCCTTCACGGTACGCCTGCAAGTTGCCACAGTACAAGCCATCCCAAAGGGGTAGGGAAGGAAGGGTCATGGCCCTACCAGACAGTTCTTCGGGCCAGCCTCCAAGGAGTGAGCACACTGTATCATCCTGGGGGCAACGCAACTCTGATCCTCCCTGATCATGAGCCCGTGCCTAATAGGCACGATCAACCCCAAGGATTACAGAGGAAGTTAGAGGGGAGCTCCTCAGAGCCTTCTCACGTCTCACTCAGCAGCCTAACATCCACCCATGGACACTGCAGAAGCAAAGTTCACACAGTGCACAAAGTACACAGGCACCACTCTGCTGGGCTTCCGTGAACAGGAAGAGGCATGAATTTAGGGGAAGAAAAACGAGAGCACAACCACATTCATGTGATTAAGATTCCAGAGTTAAAAATGCCACTGGCTCAGCACCCCAGGAGAAAGGCTCAGAATAGACAGAAAGGCAGGATGTTGCTTTGGGGACAAACGGCAACAGCTGATCCACATGTCACAGACAGAATCTCAGAGCAGGCGGACAGGACCGAAAGCCTAACCAAAGCCTTGGAATGATGCCATGAGTTTCCTGGATGGTCTAGCCACCCTGAGGAGAAATACTTGGCCAAGAGTATCAGCATCTTGACAATCTGAACTGGCCACGTGTAGCAAGATCCTGACCAAGCCCATGTGCAGATTGGACAGGATTTGCTCGCAGGCAGAAAGAGCCGCATCATGCTGTTACCGCCACTGTTGAAGCACATCAGTCCCCTCCAGAATTGGAAAGCAACAGGATATGAAGAGGAAACATTCAAATGCTGCTTACCAGCTTCTGCGCACCCATTGGCTCCCTCTGCCAGAGCCTGCAGGAGCCCATTCTGCTTCAGCACTGAGATCTATGCAAAGAGAGAAGAGTCAGGAGAAGTGATGCCCTTTAAACCGCCTGTAGTTTTTAAAGGATTTTTTTCTAGGCTGATGTGCTGAGTGTCCAAACAGCAGCAGATAAGAAGAGCCTTCAGCACAGAAAGGATCTATTTCCCTCCCCACAACCAAGGTGTCCTTGAAGCCATAATGACCCATTCTCACTTTGGGAAATATCCCAGCACACACTATTCTTGTTACGCTACCACCACAGAAGATGGCCAAAGCCTGGAGACACACTATGTGTGGGATGGCATCCAAGGAAACGAGGGAACCCTTTGAAGGTTTTCTGTGGCTAACACAATGTGATACCCTCCCACATCCAACATGGGCCAAGGGACAAACTCACAACAACTACACAGCTCTCCTTACTTGCTCCCCCAGTAAAGAGCCCACAGCCACCACCCTGCTCACCCATCACAGGTTTCCCCAGTACTCCCATGCTGGAGCTGCCTGAGTTCACCCTTTCTCCCGCTATGAGACAAGCTGCATAGGCAATGGGGTAGCCAGTCCGGGAGGTAGAGTCTGCCCCTCATCCTAAGACGAGTTTGTAGAAGAACAGTGGCACTGCTAGGGGAAATGGGTTAGCCCACCTCAGACAAACTGGTAAAGGAACAGGGGAGCTGCTTGGAGAGTTTGGATCGACAACCTCAACTCCTGTGAAAAGCACTCTCTGAAGGACTAGAGAGGCCTTTGTTTACTCTG
This sequence comes from Mesoclemmys tuberculata, assembly GCA_007922155.1. Lineage (NCBI taxonomy): Eukaryota > Metazoa > Chordata > Testudines > Chelidae > Mesoclemmys > Mesoclemmys tuberculata. The sequence goes on along the minus strand of ML675633.1, from coordinate 4,396,203 downwards.
TCCCTCCACAGAAGCAGGTACAGAAGGGCAGACAGACCTAAGGTAGCCGGCCGACTGCAGCTCCCAGGCCCAATGCCAGCACCACACTTGCTTGCTGAATTGTGCACCAGTATCACATCCCAATGAGCAGCAGTATGACAGTGCTGCAGGGGTTTTACAGGCAACCACACCCTTTTCTATAACTTTCAACATATGCAGCGTACCACCCATATCGCTTTGTAAATGCATACACAGATGCAGCCGGGCCATGAAAGCCCCAGATGGAAAGCACGCACAAAGGGACTTCATATTCCCAACTCTTTGTGCAATTACAATTCATTCGTAAAGTTGCCATCGTGTAGATCTCTGCATACAATACAGAAAGACATGTCTAATACTAGAGCTTAGTCCCAGGCTGCTGAAAAGTAGGAGAATATCTGAGATACGCACGGGTACGGATTTGATGGCTGGCAGAAGGACGATACCCTGCTCTTCAGACTGATGGGTTTCTGCTGTGCATCTGTTCATGCCCTAATGAAACAATGAAATCAGACTCACCAAGGAACAAACGACGAGTCACTTCCTAAATTGGCCCAAGTTCCTGTCAGTATCATACGTGCATTACACAGTGCAAGTGTGGAGTTTGCTCCAGCTAGTGTTCTGGCAGACACAATCAAATGGAAATGAAATAAAAAAAGCCAGTTAAAATGAAAATTTCACTTCACATTCAAAAGTTTCAAATGCTTTAACAGTTTCTTCTTCTTTGTGTGTGTTTAGTGAAAGGTTAAAAGCTAAGGACTCTTTAAGGAAAATTCAAACCACAAATAACTTTCAATTCTTGTTGCAAGAAACAAGTCTGTTTAAATCTGTGTTTCCCAAACTATGGGGCATGCACAGAGTGCAAAAGACTTGTCAGGGTCTGCTAAGAGACCTCTTGTTTGTTCTTCAGAATCTCAGTTATCATTTTTCTTAAAAAGATAAGTCTCCACTTGTTATTGTTGCAAATAAACAAAACAAACCCCCAAACCTTCAAAACATGACTCAAGTGTAAATAATGTAGTAATATATGCCTGAGCTTGCAGAGAGCCTAAATACCGCTGAGGTGTGAATTGTCCTATTCATTCATAAAATTACTTCCAGAATTTTACCGGGTGTCAGCAGGGAGTATCTTTCATTGAGTTCCCAAGCAACGGATATGCCCTTATCCTTTGCAATGCCTTGCCACTGTGAAACAGGATTCTCTTCTATAGCAGTCATCAAGACCAATACTTTACCCATCAACAGTGAATGGGAGCTACATGTCACAATCTCAAAACTAAAATTTAGATTTGAAAAACTGTGTGCCAAAGAACATGGTAATCCATCCAAGTAACTAGAGTCAGGGATGTCTCAAGATGTTTTGTTAGAGAAAACATTAATATTGTCACTTAGCAAATAACTATTAAAAAAAATCACTTAAGAGCTAGTCTACATTACAAAGGCTTTAGTGGAGATGCACTAAAGACCTCCTTTTGCCAGTATAGTTAAACCACCTCCCTGAAGGACAAATGATGCTGGTAAAAAGCTCTTTACCGGTATAAGTTGTTTCTACATGGAGTGGTTTTCTCAGGATGGCTGTCAGTTAAGACCATGATTCTTTCACACTCCTTACTGACAGCTATTCTGGCAAGAATTTGTAGCGTAGATCTGGTTTAATGCTATAGCAAACTTGAAAAGCAATGTTTTGTATCAGTTTTAAATAAAAAAAACTTAGATTCAAATATTTCTTAACATCCAGTACTGAATATGTGCCATGGCTCAAAACAGAATTTTAAGGACACATTTTAAAATACAATGTAATATTTAATTACAATTATAAGATAAGGTTCTTTCTAACACCACACGGCACAGTGCTTTAGGAGTGTAGGGGCATGATCACTTCCCATTTCTTGATGTGTGGCTACAAGGGAAAGTATGACTTAAACCAGCTTCCTAGGCCCATGATCGGCATTCCAATTCACAAAATTGCCCCCAACACAGGGGGAATTCCAGGAAGGACCAGGCAAAAGATTGGGGGCATGGTAGTGACAGACATGGATCCAGCCAGTTCTGCAATTGGCCACTGGAGACATTGCTACAGGGGCACTAATTACAGCAGTCCTATGGGGCGACAACCCCAGTTTAACATAGTTTTTGTATATAATTCACTAGGAAGCAAATCAAAAACAAATTAAAGTATGTGAAAATGTGACAACATCTTCCTCCCTCCTTAAATTTCAGCATTGCAACACATAGCTTATTACTTGAGCTAAGCCCTAATGACTTCGGCTGGTAACAGAACAAAGCTGTTATCCTATGTGAATCAGTCACTAGAGAAAGATCCAGCATAACAACTAAAACAATGGATTACCTATTCATGAGTCACCTCATTTTATAGAGAACAAACTCAAGGACAAAGGTATAGCAGGTGTTCCTTCCTTCTCTGAGGCAGCATGGCTGAGTGCATGGGCTTTGGAACTGCCACTAGAACTAGATTTTAAGTTTGTGCAATCTCAGTCTAGCACGAGGCCCTGATGAATAATAAGGGTGGTGAAGGGTATATAATTATTAACATTAGTCTGTGGAAGAAGTGCATCTAGAACTCAAAGTATCCAGTTCCTAGTGCAACACAGTCCCTAAATCAGAATATTTTTGACGGGGGGGAAAAGCAGCAGATGGAAGAGCATTTTGCTTGAGTTCCATCCAGAACTTGAGCTATGTATCAGAGGCAGATTCCGGGGCAGCATGTGTGCACAATGTTGCAGCGTGTTGAGGAACTTGGTCATGGTGCAAAAACCAGCTCAAACCACCAACGGGAAATGGTCAAACCCCCAGGTAAACAAATGGATTTCTATTGGGACAGCAAAGATAACGCCTTGGGCCCAGTACTAAGCCCATGACAAACTTTAAAGTCTGCCTGCAAACAAGGGAGGGTGAGAGCCCTTCGTATAAAGGCTGCAAGAACTCGCTTTATAATGGGAAGCATCAGGCAACAGATGTATAGCAGCTGCTGCCAGTACCCCATTTATAAGGCAACTAGAGCATCAGCTCCTACCGGAGGATAGCCGGGTGCAGGCCGCAGCCAGGACAGAGCCTGCCTACACTGCCGCTGGGAGCTGCTGCTCCCCATCCAGCTAGATGGGCCCCCGCTAGTTACGCTTGACCTAATATGCCAAAAGTAACGGCACAAGCAGGGGCAGGGGTCCGGCCAGCCACCACTCCATGGCCAGGGCTGCACTCCCGCAGCCAGCCTGAAACCTCCCGGCCCCGCGGCTATTTTTAGCGCGCTCGCTCCAGCACAGCTAGCGCGGGCACGGCTCCCCGCGCGGGCAGTGACACCGCCCCGCTGCGTGGAGGGACAGGCCACGCGCCCTGAAGGAGGCGGGGCCCGGGGCCAAGCCCAGCCCGGGCTAGACCCCCGCGCCGCCAGCCCGTCTCGGGGTGGGGGAAGGGCGTGTCCGGCCCGGCCCGGTCAGTGTCAGGTCCGCCTGCCAGCTCCTGCCCTGGCCCCACTCCCGTGACCTTTGAACCCCTCAATCGCCCCCCGCCCAGCCCCACCACTCCGCGGGGGTCGCCTGGAGACAGAGGGAGACGCTTTTACCTCACGTTGCCACAGTCCCACCTCGGCCCCCGTCCGCGTCCTTCCGCCGCGCAGCATCCCGGGAGTTGTGGTTCCGGAAGGGCCTCCGGCTCACAGTCGGCGCAGGGCCGCACTACAATTCCCAGAAGCCCTCGCGCGGCGGAGGGATAATTCGGCGCGAATGCGAAAGCGTCCCTTCCCTCCGGGCGGGGGTAGCCCTTAAAGGGACCGCAGCCCAATGCCGGGGGGGGGGTCCCATCTCTCGCCCCCCCATATCCCCCGTGCGGGGCTGTGCCCAGCCATCAAATAGAGGGGTCAAGCCAGTGCCCTAGCCCCGCTGCCACGCGCGGGGGGTTGAAACCCATTTAACACCAAGGCCCAAGGCCCACTTCGGAGAAAGGGCTTCTGAGTGCAAGGTGCTGCACTAGGGTGGCCAGCATTGCATTCCAAAAAGAAGGGACTGTTTTCCCAGCACCCCACCCCCAATATTATTATCGTTACTAGTATCATCAAGAAGAAGAAGAAGCAGTACTCACCTACCTTCCCCTGAGGTAGATCTTGCTGCTTTTTTGCAGCACTCAGCCACTCCCGGTCTTGTATGGAGATGAAAAAATAAGGGACGTCTCTTATAACAAGGGCCTGTTGGCAACCCTGCTTTGAACCACGGTCCTGGACGTCACAGTCTGACACCACCAAGAAACACGATCACCATCCCCTCCCGCTGCAAAGTCATGGGAGAAGCAAGTCGATGTTCTGGATGTGGATTTACTTTAGCTCATGTCTCTTGGGAAGGGGTTTAAACTAAACTGAAAAAAGGCACTCAACACCCAAAGCCCATGCACACACAGGGAGTTATACTGGCTTAGCTACACTGGTCTAACTCTAGTGGTAGCCTGTCCACATGGAGAATTATACTGGTATAGCTAGAGCGAGATTGTGCTGGTATAGCTACGCCAGTCAATTTCACCTTGCGAACAAGCCCCAAGAATTAACCCAAGAGAGGGAGACTCAGTAGGTGTCGAAATCTCTTAGGAGTTCGTTCAGCCACAGACTGAATTCTTGACTGTGCCTTTAAAGGGGAGTGTCTGAACTAGGGTTGAGGAAGACAGCCCACTGGCAGGAGGGGCAGGTGCCCTTCTTAGAGGGCTGCCCTGCCTGGTTGTCAGGGGCAAGGAGCATTCCATTTTCATTCCAGGAGAGACAGACATTAGGGCAGTTATGTGGCTGTACTGGATCGTGCTCGCCCTCCTGCTTCTCGCACTGCTCAGGAGGCTCCTCAGCGGCAGCAGCTCCCCCAACCCTTTCTCTGCTGACTCTAGGAGGCCGCCTGCCCCCTTGGTGATTGACAAGGCTCTTCGGAAGAAGGTTCTCAAGCAAGGTACGTGAAAGGGCTTGGGCACCTGCTCCAGCCACAGCTCGGGGGAGGAGAGTAGTGGGAAAGCAGCCCCGACCCCCACAGGCTGTCTGGGCAGTGGCAAGCCAAGACAGATGGGAAATGTGGGATCTGTGTCGCCCTGCACAGCCATTCTCCAATTAGTCACTTTCCAGAGCTCCTCTGCCCCCCTCCACCCACCCACCAGCCAGAATGTCCTTTCTTTCTCTGCTGCCAGGCATACCTAGGTTGGTACCTTTGTATACACGCACATACCTCCTTGTACCCACTACAGCCTGTCTGAACACATGCCAGTGCCAGCATGTACTCCATTCCCACCCACACCCACTCACCTGCCAGTACCCATATATACACACCAGATAGAGTACTTGTGTGCATCCTCAAGCCTTCCCTCTGCCTTTGGCAATAGCACCCCTCCCCCTTTCTACAGAACTGCTGACCTGATCTGTCCCTTGATTGGGTAATTTGCCTGAAATCAAGGCTACAGTTCTTCAGGGTAACTGCATTCCCTCCCCTACAGTGTGCCCGTGGTTTGTATAAGAGATCCTCGTTATTGTGGTAACCCCCACATCCTGTTAGATAAGCCAAATCACTGGGACAGAAGAATCAGCTGTGCAGCTTAGTCATTCAGGTACATTGCACTCACGTTCCAAAGACGGAAATAAATGTTCTGTTGGTGCAGGACAGAGTATAACTCAGTGCCTTGGTTCTCCCTACCTACCTACCCACTTCCACCCTTGCCTCTGGGGCAGATTCTTTTCTTAAAGCACCAAGGGGCATGTTCCATCTCTGAGGGGGATTGCACCCCGTTGGCGCTGATGCAGATATGAACAAGCATCTTGCATGAACACTGCCAGAGGTTGGGATTGGCCGACGGGATGAATCACTTGATGATACCTGTTCTGTTCATTCCCTCTGAAGCACCTGGCATTGGCCACTGGAGGAAAATAGACTACTGGGCTAGATGAACCCTTGGTCTGTCCTAGTATGGCCGTTCTTATGAGTCTGGTCTCATAAGAGATTGGAAATTGCACTTTTAGCCCCACATCATGGGGAAGAAAGAGACCCTGTCCCAAGCTTGCCTGTTATCTTTAATCAGACCTACCAAACATCATCTGTGACATCTGTGCAATTGGCACTTAGACATGTGTGCCCACATCCAAAAAAAAATGTCAAGGGTTGGATTCCATCACAAAATACCCTACAGCCTGTGAGAAGTTGCACAGAGCTGTAACCCAAGACACCGTGAGTTCTCTTCCTTTGGTTGCTGTTAATATTTCCTCCTAACAATTGCTATTACTTGCTAACCAACACCTCAGATCACTACTTTAGAGGCAATAACTATGTTTGATGCATTTTACAGATAAGATAACTGAGATGTTACACGTCACATCAGACAGAGCTGCGAATAAAATCCCAATCTCTAATATAACAGGCCCACGTCTCCTCCACTTTGCCGCATCACCTTTCAGAAGGGATATGCCAAATTAGGTGCTTGGATGTGCGCTATCCAGGCATGAGAGCACAACTGCTCCAGACCCAGGAATCCGAATACTCAACCTTACACTTTGTCAGTAGGTTACACAGCAGTAGCTTAGGTATCTCTCAGCAGGTACACGGTTGGTAGGAGTATAGAGGTGAAACTGAGAAGAGAGAGAGATCTGTTCCTCTGGGAAAGGGTCCGTCAAGAGGAAAAGTGAGACAAGGTGGGTGAAGTAACCTTTTATTGGACCAACCAGACAGTCCTATTATTTGAGACATTTGCAGCTTGACAGGAGGATCAATTTAGATGATAAACCCTGTGGCAAGGACTGTTTGGGCAGCACGCAGCACAGTGAGGACCTGATCTTCATCAGGCCTTGAGGTGCTATTGAAATAGAAATAATTATTAATGTCCTGTCCGGAACAAGCCTGCAGTGGTCCCTGGAAGATGGTCTGGGTGCTTCTCTAGCTCTGATTCTGTCTATGAAACTGACCAGTGTAGCAGGAGGAATGTTGATTCTGAGATCTGATTGTGAAAGGCTAGTGTCACCCTTGCTTTTTCCAGGGGCAATTTAGCAGCGGCTGATGAAACTGAGCTTCTTTAATAACTCCGCTCTGTGGAGGAGAATCCAGACCTGTTGTCTCTCAGCAGCGACCTTGGAGCGAACTGTCAGGCTAAGCACATCCCAGCCAGGTGCACTTCTATCAGAGCTCAGGTTCTCTTCCTGAACCACACTGGGTGATTCACAAAGAGCTGGAGGAGAGTACCTAACAATGTGCTGGGATATGGTGCCCCTGTGCATATGCATGAGTTGGTCAAGCTCTCAGGAGATCACAGGCCCTTCTGCACAGAGTAATCTGCTGTTAGGATTATAACATGATTGTGCCCCACCTTTTATAATGGAGTTTGATCTTTCCAGAGTAGCCAGGACCATCACAAAACCATCTTGAGCTGTACACAGTGAATTTATAAACCAGCTCTTTGCTGTTTTGCCTTGTTTCAGGAACACCCCTCCTCAAAACTGGTGAGCCACAGGACCTGCACAGCTGAGACTGGGTCTCCATCAGGAGAAGCAGCTCTCTTATGACGCATTTCCCAGTTCCAGCTGATTTGGAAAAAACAGCAGTTCCTGTAATATGCATGCAGCAGCCAGGGAACGATAATGGGCCAGCATGAAACACCCACGTCCTTTAGAATATCAACAATAGCCCAATTTATGTCTGGTCCTAGGAATGACCAGAGGAAGACCGTGGGCAAGTTATTGCCCCCATTGTTGGAAGTGGCCCATGTATTGATGATAACCTTCTCCTTCTTCCTCAGCTTTCTCTGCTGCCAAGGTCCCTGAGAAGCTGGATGCGATTGTGATTGGAAGTGGCTTTGGGGGTCTGGCTGTGGCCGTTCTCCTCGCAAAGGCTGGGAAGCGAGTGCTGGTGCTGGAGCAGCATGGGAAGGCAGGTGGCTGTTGCCACACCTTCAGTGAGAAGGGCTTTGAGTTTGATGTAGGTAAGTCTGCCCTATATAGGAGGGGAAGGAAACCAGATGAAGCAGTTGGGAAATGGGCCACAGTAGGAGGTTGGGGGGCCATGTTTTTCCTTCGTAGCAACAGTGAATAAACAGGCCAGGTCTTGAGATGATATTCCTGAGCATTCTCAGAAGGGAGTATGTGATAGAGCATTCCATCGCATAGAGGCCCAGAGGGCTGGTTTGATCTGTATTAAAATCCTCTAAAGCCCAAGGGAGAGTGGGAAAGGAGAAACCAAGGAGTGTGCATATCTGCCAGAGCACAGACACTGATCCGCTTGCCCAGATAACTTGCAAAGTTTATTAACACCATGAGATCAGAGAGCCTCTGTGGCTGGGACTCCTGCAGTTGGATTTCCTGTCTTGCAGAGTTTCTAAGCTCTGTATGCTAAGCTTCAACTTCTGCTGAAGCCACCATGTGTTCCTGGGCCCATCCGTCCAGAAGTGAGTTCCCTGCATACGATTCCCTGCCTCTCTCTTACTCTCTCAAAACACACTGTGTAAATCTGCCCTGCTAATAAGAAGGTCTGTGATTTTTAACACCCCTTTCGTTGGCCCCAGGTGGGTGTTAAAACCTTCAACCTGCATGTGTGGGATAAGATTATCCTGCCTAGTCAACGGTGCTACGGCAACACAATAGGAGTTCTTACTGTTACTTTTGAAGCAAACTAATATTTAAAAATGGTGATGGGATGAGGCAGAGACTTGGCAGATTACTTAATAGAGGAAAGCAAGGAAATTTCCTGACTACTCACAAACAGGCAAATCTACTGCTGTGTCTGTTCAAACCCACTGCTTCGAGCTATTTGAAACGTTCAGTTTTGGGGCTGACGTTTTGTTGGTCAAAAGTGACTTATATAAAGTTGAAGAACTCTAGGGGTGGGCGGGGAAGCAGATCAGCTGGCTCCGTGCAAGAGGCAGGACTGATGACTGGCTTCCCAATTATAAAATCATTCTTGACTCTTCCGAGTCTCCCTGCAGATGCAGTAGCTGGAGGCTGAAAGGCGAAGTTGGCACAGAGCTAGCCCTCCCCACGCAGCAGTGCATAGCTGAACTCCAGAGGCAAATGGGTTCATGTTTCCTGGAATACATGCCTTTGAAAAATCATCCCGAGTGCAGGGTGCAGATTTTTCTGAGTTTGTAAAATGTTCCCTAAGGGTTAGATTGATGGGTGGTTTGTAGCTGCCCCACCACCAGGAGGAATTCTTGAAAGGGATTGTGCTTTGGGACACAATATCCTCTCTACTGCTCTCTTAATTGTGGGACGGTGGCTAAATTACTTCAGCCCAGATCTTCAGAGTTCCAGTCCAGATCATCTGGAGTTAGGCACCTAACCACCCTTTCCAAAATGCAGCTTACTTTCTCCCTTCCCACCCCTAGCCCCATTTGCCCAAGGGGAACCAGACAGCAGCATAGGCAGAGCTTCTGTTTTTCAGGACTTATTTGGAGCAATTTTTGAGTTATCTTGTCTCTATTGTAATGAGCTATGTATACATTGTAATGAGTAATTTCCTTGTCATATTCCCTAGGGCACTTTAACATAGCCTTGTTTCAAACAATGGGCACCAGCAAGGTCTACACAGACCGATTAATTAATGCACGATATGTTAGGATTCCTTAATCTGCAGTATTGCTCCAGGTAGACCAGCCCTCATAGACTCATAGGTCAGAAGGGACCAATGTGATCATATAGTCTGACCTCCTGCACAAGGCAGGCCACAAAACCCTACCCATACACATTTATAACAACCCCGAACCCATGACTGAGTTATTGAAATCCTCAAAAGTGAGATTTGAAGACCTCAAGCTGCAGGGAATCCATCAGCAAGCGACCCATGCCCCACGCTGCAGAGGAAGGCGAAAAACCTCCGGGGCCTCTGCCAATCCGCCCCGGAGGAAAATTCCTTCCCGACCCCAAATATGGCGATCAGCTAAACCCCGAGCATGTGGGCAAGACTCACCAGCCAGCACCCAAAAAGGAATTCTCTGCAGTAACTCAGTTTCCATCCCATCCAACATTCCCACAGACCATTGAGCAGACTTATCTGCCGATAATCCAAATCAATTGCTCAAATTAAACTATCCCATCATAACATCCCCTCCATATACTTATCAAGCTTAGTCTTAAGAGCCCTTAAGAGACACACTTCAGTTTTCCCATTTCACCACTAAAGGAAGTTAAAACTTTAATTCCCTGGAGTAACGCCCTGAATGTACGTCAATATATTGTGGTAGCTTCATGCCTAACTGTCCCATCCCCTGATCCGCAAGGAAGACAGTGCTGATGGTTTGAAAAGAAATGTGTCATTTCCAAATGTTCTGATGATTGGCAGATACTGAATGGCCCCTGGAGGTCATTGGTAACTAGCGTAGTTCAGAGTAGCCCTCGTGCTGCTTTAAAAAATGCTGGGGACAGGGCTGGGGCAGAATCCAGTCCTGTGGGTGAAGAGATACAAATGGCTCTGTTGCAGCCTCTATCTTCAGTGGCACCCATTGCACATTGGGTGCTGCTGAGAATCTGGCACTAGGTCAAAGTAGTCAAGAAGGAAAAGGTATTCTAAGATGCTACGTGTGTGTCTAAGGGTAAGTCCACCCTGCAGGCCGAGGGTTGTGATTGGAGCACATGAAGACATGCCCCAGCTGGCTTTAATGAGTACCAAGCACTTCTGAAGCTGCAACAGCACAAACTAGCTGCCCAAGTATGCACTCAGGGTCCTTTGCTGCTATTGGTACAACATGCCGGAATCGCAGTTCCAGCTGTGATTGTAGAAAAGCTTGTTTCATATTGTATTGTTTGAGAATGAGTTCATGTAATTAAAAGGACTAAACTATAATACACACACACACACACACACACACACACACACACACGCAGAGTAGGAGCAGGATCTGAATCCACTGCCTTGCACCTGGTGTGTCATTTACATGTGTGTAGCGCAAGTGTTAATTTGATTTGAGAGCCTCATACGCCCAATTTGCACAGACATAAATGGCATGCTCATCATGGATGATCAACTTTGCAGCCTTGATCGGGGCATGTCCTTACTTTTTAGGTGCTGACACTTGCAGTCTAAATATCCTATTACCATTTTTTTTCTCCTGTGGAACTCATTGGTGTGTTCTTAAAAGGAATGGCAAACAACATCTCTAGAAATTCTGCTTCCCATAAGGTTCCCACTGATTTAAAATGAAAATTAGATTGGGCCCTGTAACTATAAATATGCATGGTATGTAGCCTGTCCTCTTGAGCATACATTTGATCAAGAATATAGGAAATAGTTTGAACTGTTTAAACAATATATATTCACCTGTCTAAACTATATATTTTTACATATCCTGAAAACTATTCTACATGTCTTCAAGGCCTCATTATATAAAAGAAAGATTTCAAGATTTCATAGGTGTCAACAGAATTCTGAGAAATGCAAAAGGGCCAAAAACACCCAGCAGGAAATATCTCTACCTCTCCTAGTCACAATAATGTTGGTGCCACACTTCTTAATTCCCAGATAAAAACTTAGGTAATTGGAATTAAGGTTGAGAGTACATATAAATCACTTAGAGGTGAAAACATTAGAGCTTATCTAAAAAACTAGCGTTCCAAACACAGGGGAATTCACAGGTAAGGTTAAGCTTAAAAGAAATACAGATATTACAGTAAGAAATGCACAGCTAAGTCACTCAGACAACCTTAACTCTGCCTTGCAGGGATGCCATGCAATAACCATACAATTGTTGATTCACAGATTCAAAGGTCAGAAGGGACCACTGTGATCATCTAGTCTAACCTCCTGTGTAGCACAGGCTATAGAAGTTCCCCGAAAACAATTCTGGTTTGGACTAGGGCAGACCTTTTAGAAAAACGTCCAGTCTTGATTTGAAAATTACCAGTGAGAGAGAATCCACCATGACTCTTAATCAGGTTGTGTTCCTAGGTTGGATTCAGCTGACTTTTTTGTTTGTTTGGTTTTTTTAAAGACCCATTAGATGTACGGTTTTAAGTGAGTGACTCAGCAATGTTAAAGCTGAATCATTTTCCAAATGTATGGACTGTGAGGTTGTAAGAGGTGTTGATTTGCTGAGATGCAGAAGTATGAAATCACCATTAAGGTGCAAACAGAGGGAGGGAGGGCATATATTGCTTTTCAGTAGGTGTTCAAGGCAGAAGTGCGCTATCATGGAGTGCATTATCAACAGATCTGTAGGAGATGTTGGACTAGTGGCATGGTGGCATGGTCCAGCTGGGGCATGGTCCAGCTGGGGCTGGTTAAGGGGAATAAGCAGTGCTGATTACAATCTTTAGCCCCAGCCCCCAGCGGGCTGGGCTTCCCTCACAGTCTGTAGCCTTCTGGCCCTCACGTAGGGCAGGGCTGATAAGCAATCTATAGCCACAGCCTTCCAACAGGTGGGACTGGTAAACAGTCTATTGCCCCTCAGGCGGGGTGGGGCAGGCGAAGCAGTGTATAGCCCCTGGCCTTCCAACCAGTGGGGCTAGCAAGCAGGTGCCCCCGGCCCTGTGGCAGGGTGGGCGAAGGTAGTCTGTAGCAGGGCAGGGCAGGGCAGGGCAGGCCAAGCTGTCCATGACCCCCGGCCTTCCAACAGGCAGGGCTGGTAAGCAGTCTATTGCCCCCGGCCCTGAGGCAGATAGTCTACAGCCCCTGGCCCTCAAGCCAGGCAGGGCTGGTGGAGTCAATAGCCCTTGGCCCTCAAGTGGGTGGGGTAGGTAAACAGGTTACAGCCCCCGGCACTCAAGCCAGGCAGGGCTGGTGAGGCAATCAATAGCCCCCAACCCTCAAAGCAAAGCGTTTTGCCACTGGGTCAGCAGGGATCCAGCCACAACGCGCTGACTGGTCTGGCCATGCACTCAGTCACCTCTAGTCGTCTGTCCCTGGGCTACTTCCTCCCACCTGTCCCTGGGTACCTACCTCCATGTGTCTCCCTCCGGGGCGCTGGGGAAGACAGCGAGCGGGCGTCCTGTGAGTCCCTCACCGTCGACCGGCAGCAGGTCTGGAAACTCCTCGGGGTCGTCCACGGAGGGCAGCTCCTCCAGGTCACAGACTCCCAGGGGTTCTTCCGGTCCACGAGGTTCAGTCCACGCCGATGGGTCCTCCACGTCAGGCAGCTCCTCCAGGTCAGGGCCGGCCTCAAGGGGTTTCTCCCACCCAGCGGGCTCGGGCCCAGTGGCCCTCTCCAGTCACTGAGGCCCAGCAATTCGGGCAGGCTCCGGTCACTGGAGCGGTGGCTCCAAACAGCCGCAGGGCCTGGGTCAGGCCTAGACCGCAGCCTCTAGGAAGACACCTCTGCCTCCCGCAGCAGCTTCCCCCTGACTGAGCTGCTAGGCTGGCCTTTTATACTGGCCTTTCCTGTCCTGGCTCCACCCCTTTTCTCTCCAGGTATTTGGCCTGCAGGGGGGTTGCAGCTTGTCCTCAGGCCCAGGCTCCAAGGAAGGCCACAGCGCTTTGTTACACAAAGAATCCTGGAAATCTTACCCTTACCTTCTTATGTCCATGTTTTTGAGCATTTGACTGGGTGGAATGTGTCCTGTTGCAGCCTTCCCTGTCACTAAACGTATTTAATAAAAAGCCCCTCTAGCTTTTTGCATGTATCCAGCATATTTCACATAGCCACAGTCCATTGCAGTTTAATCTCTGGAGTGCAGCTTCCTCGTGTAACCATTTGCCATTGCTTTCCAGGTATTCATTACATAGGGCAGCTAGAAGAGAGGTCCTGGATGCGCTTCCTTGTGGACCAGCTCACGGAAGGGCAGCTGCAGTGGGCCAAGATGTCATCAGTCTTTGATGCAGTAATTCTGGGAGAGCCTGGAAACAACAAAACATATCACCTGTACAGTGGGAAGAAGGAGTACGCTGAAGGGTTAAAGAAACAGTTCCCCAATGAAGCAGCAGCTATTGAGAAATTTATGGGACTTGTAATGGTAATACTGGCTTTGTCTTTACTCCTCCTCAGTTTAACTCCTCCTCACTGAGTCTCCATGAGCATCCAGTGAGAACAACACTCTGCCTTTTAGGGCCGCTCATTTCAAACACAGGGATAGGCAAGTGTCACACAGGATAGGACCGAATTTCTGAAACCATGTTCGTGATTTTTAGCCACTAAAGAGCAATGAATGTGATTAATGTCTCTCTCTTCATGGAGCCAAGTTCTAGGGCCCTTTGCCTTGTGAGGGCAAAACTTTGCTGAGCTCCTGCTCCAGCTCATGTGTGTTTCTTCACAGCCATTGCTATTTTTTTCTCTTTCAGAGCGCTGGCCGAGGAATTACCCACATGAGTATTCTGAAAATGATGCCTGTGCCCCTGGCAAAGTTCCTGAGCCACACTGGCCTACTGGCATGGTTCTCTCCGTACTTTAGGATGGCGTCGCAAAGCGTGACTGACGTTGTCAATGAACTCACCACAAACAAAGAGCTCAGAGCGGTATTTAGCTATATCTTCCCCACTTATGGTATGTGATTCCAATTTTCTAATATAAATCTCCTTCTCTGAAAATATCCTGCATGGACTCCCTGCAGTGGATCACACCTGGATGGGAAACTTGGGTCTTGTCCACTCCTTGTTCCCTTTCACAAGAGCCCAAGTTTTAGGTCTGGGGAGCTGGCCAGACTCCAGTTCAGACTTTCACATTCTGCATCTCTGCGTTTTACTTGCCATTTCCATCAGGCACAATTTTCTTAACATCCTGTTCTGAACTCTTGTGTTGCTTTGAGCTGTTCATGAGTGGCTCGCTCCAAAGGTGGCCGCATTTTAGTGAGTGAAACAGGAGGGGGAGCTGGTGGTGACCTTTATATTTAGATTGCCTAACATTTTCCAGTAGAAAAGTTTCTTGTAACCAAGAAGCTCTTACATCTCCATTGTCTACAACGGGCCTCTGACATTCAGCAGGGAAAGCCATCAGGCTAGAAGTTCCTTTTCTTTGTCTTATGAAATTCCATTCAGGTTAAACTACTGAATGCTACCATTTCCAACATCTGGAAGCTATCAGAGGACCTGTAGTGGGAGTGGACAGAGACCCTGGCTTGGCTTCCCTTCCCACAAGTAGAGACACAGATGTGGAACGTGTCTTCAGTTTCCCATCCTGTCTCTGGGTGCCCTACATGGGGCAGGAGCTTCTCCACAATTCCTGGGGAGGAAGGGATGCTGGATTCCTCACAACCACTACCAGATCCAGCTCCTGAGCCCATCAGTCCATCCTTCCTGTCTGGAATAACAGCCTTCTCCTGCTGTCAGTGACTGTACTTAGTCCTGTAGCTTGAGTGGAAGCAACCCATGCTGCAGTGCTAAAGGCTTAGGATTCACACTCTGATGATGATACTGGGGTTGTCAGAATTGTACATGCCAGAGTTTGTTTTCACCCGTTTTTGCCTCTGAATAAACCTAGGAAATTACATATAAAAACCTGCTTTCAAATGGTTATTTAGTTTGCAAAGTCAAGCACTCAAAAGTTTTAAAAAAACCTGCTAAAACAGAGGTTGCCCAGCAACCTTAATTCTCACCCTGGTGCATACGATATAGGGTGCAGTCTTTAATTACATGCCTAAATACTGGGTTTTCCCCCCAAGATGCCTGTCTCATTCAGTGCACAGGATAGACACAGAAAGGGGCAGAATTTAGGCTGGATGGGCAACAGTAAATCTGGCATTTCCTAATGTTGTAGGGCTTGATTTTTGCAACCTAAATAATGCTCTTTTAGTATAGCATTTAAAAAAAAATCTATATACCATAGAGTTGGTAATGAGTTTGTCAGATTTGCCAAGTAACACAGGTGCTATCTACATGTCAGGGTGTATTATCAACTGCTAAAAAGTCATATTCATGTCCAACTCCAGTAAGCAACAGAATCAGGACAAGAGTGTGAAAAGATCAATGGAGAGGAAAAACCATGTGAAACTATTTTTAAAGACAAAGCCTGAGCATATCAGGTTCCCTTCCACCTTCAGCAGGTGTTGAAGAGACAAGACTACTGCAGCAATACACAAGTTAACAGAGGGGTGACTCATATCATCATGCAGGTGTTGGCTGCGTTGGGTCAAACAAAACTTTGCTAGCATGCATCTTCCAGATGACTGCAGAATTAAAATCAGGAGAGAGTAAACTGTCAGTCTGAGGCAGCTGCGTGCAAGTTCCCATCCGTGGCAGCTTGCAAAATCCGTGCTCTTTCTGTGCATGAGTCAGGATGGCCTACCCCAACAAGAAGAAAAGCAGACCCGGTTGCCATGTGCGCACGTAGATCGCTCCTCACAGGGGAACTGTGGAAACAGTTAAAAGACTCTGATGTTCATAAGCACTTCTGGCTTCATATGCAAAGCTGCTCCCAAACATGGGCATCCTTTAGTCAGAGATTCATAGATAACTATTGCCAGTTTTTTTTGTAAGGGCATTGTGATCATCGTGTCTAATCACCTGTATAACACAGACTATAGAATTTCACCCACTTACTTCTATATTGAGCCCAATAACTTGACTAGTTAAGAATATCTTCCAGAAAAGCATCCAGTCTTGATCTGAAGACTTAGCCTGTCCCACTGGCTAATTGCCTTCACTGTTAAAAATGTGTGCCTTGTCTCCCATTTGAGTTTGTCTGGCTTTCAGATCCAGACCAAGTTAGTCCTAGGACTCCATCTCATTTCTCCAGATTCTTCTATAACGGATGAATTGTGTATTTCTTGTAACTAGTCATGGAAAGTGTTGCCAAGTCTTGCAGTGTTATCACAAGTCTTTTGATATTTGGTGGTCTTAAAGCCCCAGCTCCTGTAGTCAGGTTATTAGGTAACTTAAAAAACCTTAAATTTAGCTGTCACTTAAAAAACAAATTCTACCCCCACCCCAACCCCCCCACACCAGGTGGGGGAGAAAAGTTTGAAAACATGAACCCGCAAAGGCTCCAACACCGAAAGGCAAGAACCCCACATTTATTATTGTTTTAAAATCTCATGATTTTTAAGCCAGTGTCATGATGTTTGGGGCCTTTTTGGACATGTGGGATGGGTGAGGCCGAATACAGGTGCACCTGCAAAGGAGAAGTAAAAGCAACATCAGATTCAGGAGTAAGTTATGATTCAGGACCTGACCACTGCACAGCTGCAGGCCTTGTGCTCCCAGGTGACTGCAGTGCAAGGAGGGTCCATCACGGCTCTGAACCACCCTCTGCTCTGGCCTAGTGGCTGTGCCACCTTCATGCTGAGGTGCTAGGGGAAAGATGTACCACCTGAGACACAGCCTCTGCCTCCCCCCCCCAGTTCTGTTTTTGGGGGTTCCTTGCTGCTCTGATCCGAGCCACGGGATGCACCTTAACGACGCAGTCTGGCCCTACAGATTTTGCAGGGAACATAAGCAGTAGGGAAGAGGAACAGAACTTTGAGGGTATGTGCACCCAGCTGTTGGGAGGGTGTTTCCCGGTTGGGGGAGACAATGTGCAGTAGCTCTGCTCCAGTGAGCATGTTAAAAATAGCAGTGTGGCTGCAGCGGCCTAGCTGCCCCAGTATGTTTCCACCCGAACTCTTAAGTATGTATTTGGGTGGACAAGCCCCAGCCACCATCCAGGTCACCGCAGCCACACTGCACACATCAGCCTGTGCAGGGAAGCACCCTCCCAGCTGCTGGGGAGATGTTTTCTGAGTTATTTTTGGCACAGCACCCAGCATAGGTGTACATAGCACTTTGTAGATAGATCAACTCCTGGATTCCTGCCCCAGTGAATTTACAGTGCAAAATGGAATTTGAACGAGCCTAGGAATTCTTCTTGGAAGTGAAACCTGTAGGTTAAACTGCCCAAGGGAGAAACGCAGCAATGAAGGAGTTCTGCATGGGAACAATCCCTCTTCTTTGCTCTGTCTTCCAGGAGTGGTTCCAGCCAGCGCCAGCTTCTCCTTACATGCAGTTCTTGTGCATCACTTTTTGAAAGGGGGATGGTATCCCCGAGGAGGCCCCAGTGAAATCGCCTTCCATACCATCCCTGTGATTGAGAAGGCTGGCGGTGCTGTTCTAACCAAGGCGGCGGTGCGGAGCATTTTGGTGAACACAGAAGGCAAAGCCTATGGTGAGTGAGGCTGGGGCAGTTCTCTTCCTTCAAGCACACATCAGCCCTTATATCAAAGAGGAACAAGATGTCCTCTGCACAGATCCCAGCAGATGTGCTAATAGCATAGAGTGCATGAGTGCGTGGAGACTGCCCTTCAGAGGAGTCAATGAGTATAAGGGCTGACCAGCTACTTTGGAGATGGTCCGGGTTACAGCAGTGCAGAGAGACTGGGGCTTTGTTCTCCTTTCAGTGCAGTCTGCCAGCTGGCTGACATCTCACCCTGCCCTCCTCCGGCCTACCTCCAAGCAACTTTTGAAAGGTAGATAAAGAACCAGTTAAAGGGGAGACTACAACAGGTCATACTGAAAGGTGAACTGTCAGGCTGGAGGCAGGTTCCTAGTGGAGTTCCTCAGGGATTGGTCTTGGGATCAATCTTATTTAACCTTTCTATTATTTCTATTCTATTATTATTATTATTGGCACAACAATGTAGAAGCGTGCTAATCAAGTTTGCGGATGACACAGAGTTGGGAGGTATTGCTAATACAGAGAAGGATCGGAATATCATACAGGAAGATCTGGATGACCTTGTAAACTGGAGTCCTAGAAAGAGGATGAAATTTAATAGTGGAAAGTGCAAGGTCATGTGTTTAGGGACTAATAACAAGAATTTTTGCTATAAGCTGGGCATGCATCAGTTGGAAGTGACAGAGGAGAAGAACCGGGCATATTGGTTGATCACAGGATGACTGAGCCGTCAATGTGATTGGGCTGTGAAAAAAGCTAATGCGGACCTTGGATGCATCAGACGAGGTATTTCCAGTAGAGATAGGGAGGTGTTAGTACCATTATATGAGGCACTGGTGAGACAGCATCTGGAATACTGTGTGCAGTTCTGGTTTAAGAAACATGAATTCAAGCTAGAAAAGGTGCAGAGAAGGGCTACTAGGATGATCCATGGAATGGAAAACCTGTCTTATGAGAGGAGATTCAAAGAGCTTGGCTTGTTTAGCCTAACCAAAAGAAGGCTGAGGGGAGATATGATTGCTCTTTATAAATATATCAGAGGGATAAATACCAGGGAGGGGGAGGAATTATTTAAGTTCAGCACCAATGTAGACTCAAGAACAAATGGATATAAACTGGCCATCAGAAAGTTTAGACTTGAAATTAGATGCAGGTTTCTAACCATCAGAGGAGTGAAGTTCTGGAATAGCCTTCCAGGAGGAGCAGTGGGGACAAAAAACCTAGCTGGCTTCAAAACTGAGCTTGATAAATTTATGGACAGGATGATCTGACAGGACACCTTAGTTTGGCAGTTGACTGATCTTTGACTACTGGTGGTAGATATGCCGATGGGATGTTAGATGGGGTTGGTTCTGCGTTATTACAGAGATTCTTTCTTTGGTGTCTGGCTGGTGAGTCCTGCCCACATGCTCATGGTTTAGCTAATCACCATATTTAGGGTCACGAAGGAATTTTTTCCCATGGCAGATTGGCAAAGGCTCTGGGGGGTTTTCACCTTCCTCTAGCATGGGGCATGGCTCACTGGCTGGTGGATTCTCAGTACTTTAAGTCTTCAGATTTGAGGACTTTAATAACTCAATCATAGGTCAGGGGTCTATTACAGGAGTGGGTGGGTGAGGTTCTGTGACCTGTGTTGTGCAGGAGGTCAGACTAGATGATCATATTGGGCTCTTCTGACCTTAGAGACTATGAGCTCTGGACCCAGCTGTGTGCGCGCTGGCCCACGCAGGTTCCCAAGTTATTTAAGTGCTGATGTGGCCCTCTTGCCACAGTTCCTGAGCACCTCACCAGTGTTTTAAAAATACAAACCTCTTTTTTCTTTCCCAGCCTGCAGGGGAAATAGTCTAATTAGTTTGTAGGGTGCATGTGCCAAGCTTATGGAAGGGAAGCTGAGTCAAAGTAATAAGCTCTGAATGCCTTCCAAGCTGTGAAAGACAAGGTGGGTGGGGACGATACTTTTTTTTTATTGGACCAACTTCTGTTGGAGAGAGAGACAAGCAGCAGCTCTGTGGTCATTCTCCTCTCTTGTGGCAGTGAGTTCCATAGGCTGGGCCCAGCTTCAGGGAGTGGGGGGGCAGTTTTGTCTCCCCCACTCACCAGCCTGCCCATAGTGATTAGCAGCTACCCTGCCATGTAGCGGTGATGGGAGGTGACAGCTGTGGGAGGGGAATCTCCATGAGGTTGGCACCTACTCACCTGGGAGAGATGCAGTGCAGGACACTGTACTGAATGAATATGTTCCATGTTCCTACTGAAGGCATTGCACTGCATGTGACAGAGGTGAGCGTGTCACCTAAAGCACTGCAGGAAGTTACTCTGCTATTGCAGTGATGAGGGCAGTATACAACCCTATAGGGAAAGGGAACCATTGCAGAGAGCAGAGTGCTGGGGCAGCGTGCACACGGCAACCTGTCTAGCTAAGCAAGTGAGCGGCACCCTGTTGGATGGAGGGTGGCGTCTGGGTCACTCAGACAGGAGTTTGAAGTGTCCCAGATTCTGTCTGTGCCAGCACAGGCACAAGGGTTGGGGCCCAATGGAGCTGCAATGGGAGAATTAGGGCAGAGTTGGAATGGCGATGTGTGAGAAAGAGGAGGGATAAATCCCCAATGGACGTGCCTTCCCCCGCCCCCAGTGACAAGTGCCCCCTCCCGACTATCCAGTCCTAGCACCTTCCCCTGCCAAGTCCAGTCTTTTCTGTCTTCTAAATTCCCTAGCATCCAGACAACCCAGTTCCCCTCGTCGATGCCATCTCCCCGTCTCCCCTCTCAGCATGAGGAACCCAAGGTCAGCCCTGTTTTCCGAGATGCAAAACCCTCCCATTAATCTCTGCGCCTCTGTGGCCTCAGGGTTTTCTATACTTCGCATCCACCACAGCAGTATCTTGGCAGCTGTAGAACCGGTATCATACTTCCCAACCTGTGAGCACCATGGAAATGCCAGGAGAGCCATAGAAAAGCCTATACACGCTCTCCCCAGTTAGTTATGCTTTGCCCCCACTTCCAGATGCTCCTGTGATAAACTCCACACTCAACCCAGCCTCCTTCCTGCACCTGAACTGATCACACGCTGTCTGCAGCTATCACTCCTACCGAGTCCCCCCGAGTAGAGGGCTCCTGCCCCAGGGCAGTGCAGGCCTAGCGGTTTATGCAGCTGATTAAGTTTTCTTTTCTCTCTCCTTTTCCTTCCAGGTGTTAGTGTACAGAAAGGCCAAGATCTCGTGAATGTCTTTGCTCCTATTGTGATTTCTGATGCTGGAATATTTAACACCTATGAGCGGCTATTGCCAGCGGAGATACGAACGTCACCTGGTAAAACACCATAGGCTGTACTGTAACACCACGGCACCTAACATCGGGCCGCTCCTGAGAGCTAATGTACCAAGAATCCTTGCTGTACTAATCTCCTCCCAGCTAAGGCTGGATCATAGTTAACACATGCTGTTAGAGGAGTGGTTGCTTGATAGCAAGTCCTATAGATAAGGATGCAAAACCATTTCCATTCCAGACGATGTGAAAAAAATGCGGACCATTTGAAGTTGTTTCCATGTTGCAGAGTTCAAAATCATCCATTTTCTTTGATTTTTTTTTATTGATGTTTTTAATCAGATTTGTCAAAACCAGTTATAGAATCACCACAAGTCTGTTTACCAAAAACGGTGTTCTTCTTTTAACTAAAGAACAGGGTGTCAGTACCTGGAAAAATTTGGAAAATTACTTCAACAAATTTTGATTAAAAGACACTGATTATTTTTTCTTAAAAGCATGACCCACAATTTTGCCAAGTCTTTTTGGTTTTGAAAAAATGGCTATTTTTCAACTGAGACAACTTCTCTGCAAAGAGCTTGATCTATGTCTTCTAGAAACTTGGGGTTTCAAGGAGATCTAAGCACATAGAAAATTTGAAGAGGCAGTAACGTGTTGAGCCAATGGCAGCCAAATACTAAATTTCAAATGTCCTGTAAGTCATATAGAGTGACCAGATTCTTCAAACTTGACAGAAACCTTCTGCTTTGCCTCTAGCATAACACTGGGAAATTTCAGGCCAAACCCAGTTGAAAAGCCAAAGTTATGGAGGAAGAGGTGGTGTTTAGTCGGACTTTAAAATGGAACTTGGGCTCAGTCTTAACTAGGGAGAATCTATTACATCCCCGTGATGCAGCCATGGTTCTTCGGGAGGTGGGTTGTTAATCTTTTGGTTGCTCCTCTTTGTGCAGGTGTTCAGGCCCAGCTTCGCATGGTGGATCATGGCCTAGCAGGGTTCAGTGTCTTCATAGGACTCAAAGGCTCAAAGGAAGAGCTGGGACTGGAATCTACAAACTACTTCATCTACCCACATCATAACCTGGATGAAGCGTAAGAAGAAGCTTTGCTTCTGCAGCTCACTATGCCTCTTCCGCATTTGATGTCTGATTTCCTCTTATCTCTGACTAGCAGGATGGTCCATAGGCATACTGCCACAGTATTATAAAATGCATACTTGTTCTGCTGGAGCAAGCTACAAAGTCCGCCCAGTCCCCAGCCATAAAATTGTCCCCCCTCAACTTCAGAGTGAAACATGGACAGAATTCAGAGCAAACGGTCAGATTTTCACCCAGGAGTCTGTCTCCGGTTCAGAGTGCAATGGGCAAATGGGGTCAGAAGACACCAGTCTCTTCATCTGGGCCCATTGGAGATTCCGATAATGTACAAGTTAGCGGTGTGCTTGCATCCCAGAATTTAACTCCCGACTAAATTCAGATATGGGACGACAGTGCAAGGCTAGGATAGCACCCCTCCAGGGAAGGTCACAGCAGCATTGGTGTCACACACACTGGCACGTTGGCAGGTGAAGATGTTTGCCTCATGCCAGCAGAAAGAACCACTGTGATCACCTCGTCTGAACTCCTAGATAACGCATGCTAGCGGGGAGCACAGCAGGCAGCCCAGCTTCATCCAGCCCTTCCTTTCACACAGATGACCCCAGCAGCATTGAAGCAGAATAACTTTCCAAGTGACCGGCGGGTGCGACAGTGAAATGCCTGTTCATGCAAGGTTGGCACCATCTGGGTTTCGGCACCACAGGCGTCCTCATACAGTACATTCAGTTCCCTGTTGGGAATTGCCATAGCCTCCCAGTGTGATTTTTTGCTCTGTGCCTCATTTCCTCACTGGCAAAATGGAGCTAACTCTTCGTTTGTCTTCTCTGGTTAGCTAAACTGTCTTTTACTGCGTGTGTACGTACAGGGCCGAGCACAAAGCCCTGAGTGTTACAGTAATGCAAAGAATAAAGGGTAGTAATCTGCATGGCGTCATTCAGGATGGCATCGCAGATGTGGTATTGAGGACTCGAACCCCCAGCTTGTGGAGGTTCCCATATCTTCTGAACCAGAGACCAATCTCTGTCACCAGCAGTGGGAAGGATAAGAAGGTAGATTCAGGAACCACGTAGCCAGATATAACCAGAGGCTCAACAGGTGAAATGGGCCCCCCGCTACTGGAAGGATGTGGACAAATTGGAGAGAGTCCAGCGGAGGGCAGCGAAAATGACTAAGGGCTGGAGCACAAGACCTATGAGGAGAGGCTGCGGGAACTGGGTTTGTTTCGTCTACAGAAGAGAAGAGTGAGGGGGGATTTGATAATAGCCTTTAACTACCTGAAAGGGGGTTGCAGGGAGGATGGAGCTAGGCTGTTCTCAGTGGTGGCAGAGGACAGAACAAGGAGCAATGGTCTTAAGTTGCAGTGGGGGAGGTTTAGGTTGGATATGAGGAAAAAGGTTTTCACTAGGAGCATGGTGAAGCACTGGAATGGGTTACCTGGGGAGGTGGTGGAATCTCCATCTTCAGAGGTTTGTAAGGCCCTGCTGCACAAAGCCCTGGCTGGGATGGTTTAGTTGGAGTTGGTCCAAACAAACCTAACTTGTCTTCTGTGCAACTGCTGATTCGGGCATTGAGGGAACGAATGCTGCATTTGGATTTCGTACAGCACAACAAAGTAAGCTGATGAAATAGTTGGATAAATACAAGCAAGATAAAATCCCAGAGCTGATGTCTGATAAAGAGGGATCCCACTGCTGGCATGAAACAAACCTCTCCACCTTCCATGCAAGCTCTGATAAGATGGGGCCCCATATTATCTTCTTGTTTGCTGGAGAGGAGGAAGATGTGGACCAAAGAGCAGTACAGCAGCAGTTTGCTGCTGCCCCAATCACAGTGGGGGCTGCTCTGGTGCGGCACAAGACGCCCCGGAGAATCGGTGCCAGCACAATCACTGCAGAGTCCAGAGCAGGTTGGAGGTGTTAGCAGCAGCACAGTACGGAGGAGTCCTGAGTGGCCTGAGAAGTGCTGCCCCCCTGTTTCCACTAGGATCCCTGCAAGATGTACATGTATTAACCTGGTTGCTTGTTAGCCAGAACTCATGGAAAGGCTTTTCTACGTTTCTCTGCAGCATGAATCGCTTCCTCGCTGCCTCCAAAGAAGAGGCTGCAGAGAACATTCCTATGCTGTTCGTGACAGCTCCGTCAACCAAGGATCCCACCTGGGAGGAGAGATACCCAGGTAAAAATGGCATTTGTATCATAATGGGAATGATTCGTGTGTAAGGTCTTGGAAAAAATTTTAAGGGAGAAAGTAGTTAAGGACATTGAGGTCAATGGTAATTGGGACAAATTGCAACATGGATTTACTAAAGGTAGATCGTGCCAAACCAACCTGATCTCCTTCTTTGAGAAGGTGACGGATTACTTAGACAGAGGCAATGCGGTAGATCTAATTTACCTCGATTTCAGTAAGGCGTTTGACACGGTTCCGCATGGGG
The DNA here is from genome assembly GCA_007922155.1 of Mesoclemmys tuberculata. Lineage (NCBI taxonomy): Eukaryota > Metazoa > Chordata > Testudines > Chelidae > Mesoclemmys > Mesoclemmys tuberculata. The sequence continues at coordinate 4,371,376 of ML675633.1, read as the reverse complement.
AACTGTTAGTTAAATTGGAAAAGATGGGAATGAATGTGAAAGTTGTAAGGTGGATAAGGAACTGGTTAAAGGGGAGATTACAGCGGGTCGTGCTGAAGGGTGAACTGTCAGGCTGGAAGGAGGTTACTAGCGGAGTCCCTCAAGGATCGGTTCTTGGACCGACCTTATTTAATCTTTTTATAACTGACCTTGGCACAAAGAGCGGGAATGTGTTGTTAAAGTTTGCGGATGACACGAAGCTGGGGGGAATTGCTAACACAGAGAAGGACCGGGATACTATTCAGGAAGATCTGGACCACCTTGTACACTGGAGTAATAGTAATAGGATGAAATATAATAGTGAAAAGTGCAAGGTCATGCACTTAGGGATTAATAATAAGAATTTTAAATATACGTTGGGGACGCATCAGTTGGAAACGTCGGAGGAGGAGAAGGACCTTGGGGTATTGGTTGATAGCAGGATGACTATGAGCCGCCAATGTGATATGGCTGTTAAAAAAGCAAATGCGGTTTTAGGTTGCATCAGGCGAGGTATTTCCAGTAGGGAGAAGGAGGTGTTAGTGCCGTTATATACGGCGCTGGTGAGACCCCACCTGGAATATTGTGTGCAGTTCTGGTGTCCCATGTTTAAGAAGGATGAATTCAAACTGGAACAGGTTCAGAGACGGGCTACTAGGATGATTCGAGGAATGGAAAATCTGCCTTATGAAAGGAGACTCAAAGAACTTGGCTTGTTTAGCCTGGCCAAAAGAAGGCTCCGGGGGGATATGCTTGCTCTATATAAATATATCAGGGGGATTAACGTTAGGGAGGGAGAGGAATTGTTTAAGTTTAGTACCAATATAGGTACGAGGACGAATGGGTACAAATTGGATATTAGGAAATTTAGACTTGAAATTAGACGAAGGTTTCTAACCATTAGGGGAGTGAAGTTCTGGAACAGCCTTCCGAGGGAAGTAGTGGGTGCAAATGACTTATCTGGCTTTAAGACTAAGCTTGATAAGTATATGGAGGGGATGTTATGATGGGATAGTTTAATTTGAGCAATTGATTTGGATTATCGGCAGATAAGTCTGCTCAATGGTCTGTGGGAATGTTGATGGGATGGGAACTGAGTTACTGCAGAGAATTCCTTTTTGGGTGTTGGCTGGTGAGTCTTGCCCACATGCTCAGGGTTTAGCTGATCGCCAT